>JALMQS010000222.1:0-45617 GCA_024734495.1 Forficula auricularia
GTTCGACAGGGTGTAATAATAAATTAGGTTTTTGAGTGAAAAAATAACTGGGTTTTTGCGGAGACCATCAATATACGTGAAATTTCAACTAGCGATTGAGCCCAAACGTTTGGTTGTAGAAAAATACCTTAATAATGAAATATGTAGGAAATTTTATGTACTTTCATTTTGAATAGGAAGGTTATTTACAAAAGGTTGATTGTTTTCGAGTTATAAGCGAAAAATCTAAAGTCATGGCATTTTATGCTATAATATGAAAATGTTAATTGTTTTATAATGTGCTTGACAAAGCGATAACATCACGGAAAGGAAGATTCAAGCTTATTGAAAAACACAGGAGAAGCTTTGAATTTCAATATCAAATAGACAATGTGCGCACATTGAAGAGGGGATGTGCAAATCTTGTTCCTGTGTTGAAAGATGACATTGATGGAAATGATCTCTTCAAAGGGCTCCAAATATTTGCACCTAGGTTGACCTTTCTCCGGGCAAAGTCTTCTTCACAAAAAATGGCTATGGGGATTCATTAGCTAACGTTTTTGTAAGCTCAAGTATACTTCTCCCTCTTCCAGTGTCAATGGCCGGATTCTGAGTGGGATTTTTCAAAATTAGAACAAATAAAGAATTATTTATGATCAAACATATTTTAAGAACGATTGTTCGCTTACAAGTAAAAAAATGTCGAGAACCGGCCCTGTACACAGGTGGTATATTTTAGAAAAAAGAAACCCCCCCCACCCGTCCCTCCCACAAAGCATCAGTAGACAATAGTTGGAGAGAAGTTTTAGTATTAATTCATTAGTTTTCTCATGCAAACGGGTAGACAGTTCTTAGCTTGCTTGAACTGGTATAAACTGATCTGAAAACTCTATTGGATATTTTAATTGTGTATGTTTGTAAATAAAAAATTGTTATCCTGATGATGAATGGCATGTAAGTGTTCGAAAAGCCGTTATATGACATCATAAAAAGTAAAAAAAAATCTGTGTTATTTTCAATCAAAAAATAAAAATATAATAAGAACCAGTTCAAGATAATAACACATATAGAAAAAATTCACAAAAAATATATATATATTGGTATATATAATAATAAAAATAATAATAATTTATTCATATTACAATCTTACAATTTAAAATTACACAGTGTGCTGAGTAATATATATATTTTGAAATAAGAGAGGACCTCTATATTTGAATGGGTAAAAAATAAACGAGAGTGAATTGGCTGGTTTAAAGGTGGCATGAATATTTTGAACTGATAATATTTCCTTGGTATATTCGGATAAGCCTTTTATGTATGAGAAAAAGAAATATGTATCTTAAATTTTCGTTATTATTGCTATTAATATTATTTTCAAATAAACTGCGACGGATCGTTACTAAACTTTATCCAAATTCATTTGAAATATTAATATGTTTATTCCTTTATATAAATCAGATATCACTTGCAATTTGCAGTTCATGTTGACTTTAATTCAAAAATAATGATCGATTCTCATTTAAGAGTCGAGGAATAACAATTCTACATTGGATTTTTGACATTTCGGTTATTATTGGTAATCATTGGTTAAGACATGGAGGAATCGACTTAAAATCAAAATAGCGATTCCCAACTAGTAAAGTAGTTGTATAATTCTAGGTTATATAACATTTATGTTTTGTTGCAGTTTTATAAGTGCTCCATAACGCTTATACAACATCAATACAACATAACAGTTGTATAACCTAAAATTATACAGCTATTTTGCTAGTAGAGTTGATTCTCATCTCAATACTTGAGGAATAATAATTCTACCTTAGATTTTTAACCCTTCGATTATTGTTGTTAACCAATGCTGAAGACATGGAGGAATCGACTTAAAATCAAAAATAACGATCGATTCTTATCTAATACTAGAGGAATAACCTTATTGCATTCCATTTTTGATGTTTTGACTATTAATGGCAACCTCTACTGAAAACGTGGAAGAATCGACTTAAAATCAAAAAGACTAAATTCTTTTTGGTAAACAGCTTGTTCAAAATTGCCACCATTTTTCACATGGTCAAATCAGTCACTATATAAACAGCACTCAGGCCCCTATAGTCGGCTTCTGAAACCACCCTCCCCACCAACATTTTTTCTCTCGAGGTCCAGGCGACCATGCCAATTCATTCTTATACTAATTAACCACCAAAGGATAAATATCATTTAAATTTACTCTGTGTGCTATGCGTTGGGCTTGTCTGAGTCTGAAGGTAAGCATGTTCTTTCTGATAGCTAAAATTCATATCATTTACGTGTTCATTTCTTTAATTATTTTTTCTCTTTCCACTGAAGGTTACCTCATTGTAGATGTTTTGCCGTCCTCTCAATTGGCAAAGCACAAAACCATACAATATCTTGCCCTAATCCACATGCGGCAATACCACGGAAAGGTTCATTAATAACCTAAGCCACTCTTACCCAAATGTATGTTTTGATTGCCCGATTCGCTTGGCAAGCAACAACATATATATACACTTGCCCAACCAAGCGGCAACCCTTCTCTTTCTGAACAAATACAGAAAGGGCATTTTGCGCTGCATCTTGCACAGTGCTCCCAGCCTACACACGGCATATTCAATTTTTACGTAAGGAACGCGGAACGGGAACCGGTCTTCAAATGTCCTGTACCTTCCTCAAACAATCTTAAAAAATCCAACCTAACTCCTATTTTATCAAAACCTTCCCTCTATTAATTAATGAATAAATTTTATATCAAAGTTAAATTGTTTTATCTTTTTTTTTATTTCATACGCTTTTGCAGAGAATTACCTTGTCTCCCCTCCATTTGCATTTTTTACAGGATATCATATATGTATAATATTAATTAACTAGATAATCGAACCAACAGCCCTATCGAAACATTCTATTTTTTTTATAAAGTAAATAACAGCTTCCTTGGGGTCTTACAAACCTCATAACCAAAAGGAGCGATACTTTTCAATCACAGCTCAAGCTTGAGTTGTTTGCCATAAAAGAATTTAGTCTTTTGATTTTAAGTCGATTCTTCTACATTTTCAGTAGAGGTTTCCATTAATAGTCAAAACATCAAGGATGGAATGCAATAAGGTTGTTCCTCTAGTATTAGATAAGAATCAATCGCTATTTTTGATTTTAACTCGATTCCTCTATGTCTTCAGCAATGATTACCAATAATAACCGAAATGTCAAAAATCCAATATAGAATGGTTATTCCTCAAGTACTAGATGAGAATCAATAGCTATTTTTGATTTTAAGCCGATTCCTCCATGTCTTAAGCAATGGTAACGGATAAAAAAACAACGCGGTAGCTATGGTTACTTATAAAATTTCCTCCCAAATTTTTACCATTTCACAGCGAGAAGCCTAACCATACTTACTTAAGTTAGGTTAAATGAGCTATATTAAAACGATCAAATGAATAAATTTTAAAGAATTTAAAATTAAAAAAGTTCTACGAGTATTTTACTATAGAGTAAAGTACTTTAAAATATGATTTTACTAAAAACTTTATTTAACCTTTATTGTGGTCCCCAAGGTACTTAATTAGGATATTAAATTTCATCGAAATTGGTTAAGTCATTTTCAAGATATTTAGAAAAAGCTAAAAAAGTACTGAAATAAAGTACTAATGTTTGTGGACCGATATGTACCAAAAACTAATCAGCGCTTCATTTTGTTAAACTAATGGTAGGTTTTCAATTTCATTTCAATCAGCGCAAAGGTGTGGAAAAAATCGTGGACAAAAAAAACGATAACACACACACACATCCATCCATCCATCCATCCCCACGCACTTCCAAAAAAATGGCACTTTTTGGCCTCTCGACTAGATTCCAGGTAATTTTTAGCAAAACCGTCACGTGCTAAAATTCAATCTCATTGAATACTTCAATTTGTGACCTTAATTGAGTCTATGGGTTCCGTAGTCTTTACCTGAGGACCCTTTGAAGTCGCGCTTGCCGCGAGAGCGATTCCAATACTTTCTCCCATGCATCGCATTGGATAAAGTAAAAAGAGTTTTGTAATAAAATTGGTAACTGAAATTCAAACTTGGCTCTCGAATGAATTTTATAGATTCAAGTGTGTATCTAGGTAACATTGAACGTTCAATACGATTTGATGTTAAATTTTCTAATACTAAGATAAGGGGTTAGTATGTGTAATGTAATCTTTCTAAAACGTTAAGACTTTGAGAGTATTTGCAAGCGAATACGCTCGCCAAGTAATTTATTATTTCATATATAGTTAATGAGTAATGAGTTATATTTTATTATAAAGAATGAATATAATTGAAAAGTAAGTTAAGTTACACAAGGGATGAAGTACAAATAGTTTCAATAGACACAAAGGTTGAATCGAAATGACTGTTGGTCGTCAGAGATCAGTTTCAACTGCTACGAAATTAATTGCCTTGGAATTATCTGGGCAACCTCATCTATCTGTTGGCCATTTCTGTGTTTAATTTAATTTAGTTATTTGAAATAGAAGCAATAGAGTCCATTTTCTAGGAGTGGATTTTCATATGCCTTTTGAGATTAACTTTTTGTGAAAATTTTTTATCGCATTGATCACAGACGAAAGGCTTTTCCCCTGTATGAATACGTAAATGCTTTTTGAGAGATTCTTTTACTGAAAAACCCTTCACGCAGTGATCACAGACGAAAGGTTTTTCGCCAGTATGAATACGTAAATGCGTTTTTAGAGATTCTTTTACTGAAAACCCTTCTCGCAGTGATCACAGACGAAAGGCTTGTGAAGAATGCTGCAATGCTTTTTGGAGAGATCCTTTTACTGAAAACCCTTCTCGCAGTGTTCACAGACGAAAGGCTTTTCGCCAGTATGAATACGTAAATGCGATTTGAGAGATTCTTTTAAGGAAAAACCCTTCTTGCATTGATCACAGACGAAAGGCCTTTTCGCCAGTATGAATACGTAAATGCTTTTTGATTCTTTACTGAAAAACTCTTCGCAGTGTTCACAGACGAAAGGCTTTCCCCCAGTATGAATACGTAAATGCGATTTGAGAGATTCTTTTAAAGAAAAACACTTCTTGCATTGATCACAGGCGAAAGGCTTTTCGCCAGTATGAATACGTAAATGCTTTTGAGATCCTTTTACTGAAAAACCCTTCTCGCAGTGTTCACAGACGAAAGGCTTTTCCCCCAGTATGAATACGTAAATGCGATTTGAGAGATTCTTTTAAAGAAAAAACACTTCTTGCATTGATCACAGGCGAAAGGCTTTTCGCCAGTATGAATACGTAAATGCTTTTTGAGATCACCCTTATTTGAGAAACCCTTCTCGCATTGATCACAGACGAAAGGCTTTTCGCCCGTATGAATACGTAAATGCGTTTTGAGATCAGCTTTTAGTAAGAAACCCTTTTCGCATTGATCACAGACGAAAGGCTTTTCACCTGTATGAATTAGTAAATGCCTTTTGAGATTACTCTTACTTGAGAAACCCTTCTCGCATTCATCACAGACGAAAAGATTTGCGCCCGATGAATACATAAATGCTTTTTGAGGTCACCCTTTTGTGAGAAACCCTTCTCGCATTGTTCACAGACGAAATGCTTTTGGCCTGTGTGCTTGTTATTAGAATGAGTTCCAAAACATTGATTAGTTTGTTTTGATTTCAATTTTTCTTGATCGTTAGAACATTGTAAAGACCGTTTGCCGGCATTATATCGATTATGTAAGGTCACTTTGGAAGCCTTCTCGCTCTGAAGAATCATGTCAATGGGGGGTTCCGATTTAATTTCAACACCGTATTTCCGATCGCTCGATGACTTGTGAAGAGTACTTCTTCTGAATGGCCTTCCTGTGTGTGGCGTTCGAAATCGGCCAATGATGGGAATCCGGATGGACATTCTTCAAGAAATAATCTTCAGTTTCATTCTTAGTTCGATTATCTGGAAAAAAATAAAATGGCTGATGAGATTAATTTGGAGATTGAAATTCAATATAGAGCAATAAAGTTTATTGTAGTTTTGGTATTAAAATAATTAATACAACAATTGAGTCTTTTATTTTTAAAGAATAGTGTGAATTTTTTCAAAAATTTTAAAGAACAACTCCGGGCTTCATATCGCTTATATTTTAATAAAATGGTTAGGCCCTTAGCTCACGGGGCGATTTTTATTGTGCAGTCATCTCGGTGTACAAGCTAGAAGGTAAATAAATTTCTTTTCTTCAAGTTTTTAGAATGAGCAGTTTAAGCAGTGATTCAAGAAATGAGGAACTTCTCTTGTTATGTTTCATTGGTATCGACGGATGAAAAGAAGGACTCTAAGAAAATGGGTGCATCCGTACTTAGAAAGGAATTTTCATTGTCGGCTGATTGTTGCGACAAAAGAATTGCAATAGAGAGAAGTAAAATTTATTTATTTATCGTTTAATACAAAATATGTAACTATGTAGCAAAGTTTATAGATTGTTTTTTGTAAAATTCAATGAAAACTCGTTTGTAAAACGATCGAAAACGTTTTTTATTAAAAAGCCAAACATTTCAGGAGAAATTCTCCCTTTATCGATGAAATGAAATTACTTTTAGTTAAGTTGCTTCTAAAAATTATGAGGGCAACTATAAACAACAAATATTTTTAAAAATATACAATGATACAGATTGGTTCAGATGAGATTAGCCAATAAAAAAATTAAAAATTATAAATATTTTAAAAGCAATCTATATCTATATCTGACCTTTTGTTAATCGAATATTTGTGCTTGTAGACTTTAAATATTGTTTTTTGTCTGCCCAATATATATCTCCTCTTTGGATTTAAGCAATCGATTTTGATTAAATAGAGGATCTTTATCTTTTAATTTTGAAAAATGAAATGTGAATGAATTGGAGGGCTTGAAAGTCGTTAGAATATTATGAGTCGAGTAAAAAATTTCTGATAACTCATCTCTTACGCATTACGCCCTGCATGAAGGGCCTTAGATGAATAAGGTCCATTTAAATTATAGGAGACAATTAAAGATTAATTTACGTTTTTTATGAATTATTTTTCTAGCAGAAAACACACGTTTTTATTTTCCCATTTAATTTATAAAAATTCTGCTACTCTCGGCAAAAATAAACTTTCAAGGTCAATTTAATCAAAGATTTGAGTAGATAATTAAATATATATGTCAGAGGATTTCACCCACTCAGGATTACTATTGTTATTTTTAATTGTGAAATCATTTAATAATATCGTTGGATAAGTAGTTTGTAGTTTGCTAAGGAATTATAATTTTGCATTCATTAATCAATGAAAATTAAAAATAAAATCTTAAAAGTTTTATCTTCAAATGTCCTAATGGCTCTCGAGATGGAGGACAAAAGGAGAGAGGCCTATTTTCATCTAAATTAGAATTTGAAGAATTCTTCCAAGGTTTTAATCACAAATAAATAACTTACCTCAGCTGATGTATTTCGTCTCAATTGAAGTTTCTTTTATTTTTAAAATTAAATGTAATTTCCTATGTATACATTTCTTTTGATGTTTGTTGAGAAATTCTTCACTAATAAAATTCGTAAGACAATCACTACACAAGAGATGTGGCCCTGAAAAAGATAATATTGCAATTTTTAGATAGATATAAATGTTTAAGGCCCCCATGGACACTAGCGAGCTAAAATCGAGCCCAGCTGAATACAAATGAACTCATACAGACTTGATTCGAATGAAATTTTCTTTATATATATTTATATCCCAACAAATATACATGTATAAAAAAAAGCCCAATTCGATTAATTAAAGCTCTTAGTCAGAAAAGTAGTGAAATCTAATGTGAGGCCAAGTTTAAAATCAGCAATTTATTCAACGAGTCGCGAATAGAGTAACTTCAATTAAAATAATAATAAAATTTTTCATTTTACATGCCCACATGGTCGTACCCAGTTTGTGACCTAGGGGGAGGGGGAGGGGATCAAATCCGGGACAGGTTGGCAACTCAAAAACAATTTTCAAATTCCTGGTTCTCCCGGCCAAAAACTTCAATTTCTCCCGGATGACAGTAGCCGATTAACAATTATTTGTAAAAGGTCAGCCCATAATTATACGAGAAAAAAGGTCAATCTGGTACTAATAGCCGATTTTCAAATTTCTGGTCCTTTGTCTCCATTTTCCCGGTTATATATCGAAATTCCCAGTTTTTTTCCCTCAATTTATTTCAAAAGCAATTCTCTTGGATTTTCTGCAAAGCGACCTAAAACGAGTTCTGTGAAAGAATCCCTCAAACTATATAAAAGTTTTCTATGTACGCTAAGTTAGTCCAGTGCCTGGAGCGTTAAAAATATGAATACCTCGGATTTCAGTTACAGTGAATGAAATTTAAAAATACAAAATGCAAAGTTTACCTATTTGAAAATTATGATCTTAAGTAAAAAAATAAAATTGATAATGGAATTTAATATAATGCATATTTAGTCCAGTAACCTTGCCATGAAAAGCATGGGCCTAAAAGTAGCATCAAATGGTGGTAGTAGGTTTCGTTTATTTTCATGAATGGGATGTATCTCAGATGCAAAATCCAAGTTTTCGACCTCGGCAGGCCCCCCTACGGTGACTTTTGAATATTCCGAAAACTGCAAAATTTTCACATTTTTTGACCATAAAGGAGCACATTTTAGATAAAAAAAAAAACAGTCTATACATTTTCAAACTAGATTAAATTTGCTACAATGTGAGACCAAAATGAGCTCGGTAGACTCAATAATTACCGAGATACAGCTTTGCAAAGTTTGGCAAATTTTACAAACCTGAACATTTTAAGTCTTATATGCGATTGTCTTATTTATCTTCAATAACTTGTCTGATATGAGTCAGTGAAGTAAACTTTTATTCAATTTAACATTTTTAAGGGGGGGTCACTGTTCACAACCAGACTACTGAAATTGAAATACAAAATTTATTCATAGTTGAGACAAATTACGATTTTAACAGGAATTATCTCCCGGTAAAGGTTTTATTGATGGAATAACTTTATTAGTGTACCAATATTACTACCCTACGTTTTCCCTCAAATCTGAATTGTAGACCGGTAGACCCATCTATATTTTTCATAAAGAGAAACAAAGAAGTTGTCGTCTGCTTGATGTAAACATACTCACACGAGGAGTGAACCGCTACCTAATATCGTGTACACCTACTTTCACTTCCACTTTTATTTCCAAGTAGAAGACAATAGATGAAGGGGCATTATCTAATGAATTCCAAAATAATTCCAAAGACGGTGTACACCTAATTCCAATCGCGGTTCACCCCCCATACCTATATATATATATATATATATATATATATATATATATATATGTATATATTATTTATTTGTTGGAGACTGTAGGAATAGCGCGAGCTTCCATCTCTGCATTAATTTGTTGTCTCCTCTGAGGTGATCTGGACAATACTTAATTCTAGGATATAGGTGTGGAAATTATAGCCAGAATTTATAACAAAACAAATTAAAAGTTTAATTTTAATATTTGAAAAATAAAGAACAGTTAATTATAATATATATAACAATTGGTACTATAAGGAAAACAGTGTAGTTCATTTTTACTTACAATTTTCTGCAATCTGGTTAATTTCTCCAACTTATATTTTTATATATATATACTTAAAATTTATAGGCCTTTTTCTAATTTAATTTTAACACTTAATTAATACCCCAAACTTTTATTACATCAATCTCTCGTTTTTCCAACTTCCCCTTCGAATTTCAGACCAATCTCCACTGCGAAATCAATCTCTAGCGAGATTAATTTTCACTCCCAAAATCGACTTGTCGATCCTTGTCCCAACTCAAAACTGCCTCGTCCTCTCCCCGAATCGAATCTTCACAGGTCTCTCAAAAACCAATTTCCCCTCGTCCCCCTTCACATGAACGCACTCATACAAGCCCAAGATAGCTCTGTCTCTTCTCTCTCCCTTGAAAATGTTCTCTCGCTATTGCTTGCTACTTCTGTGCTTTACCTGGGAATTTAGGGTCGGTTATTGAGCCTACTCTTCAGGTCAAAAACATAGGCCGCATTCCCTAACTGTACATTCCATTTGCCGCAAACTCGATAGTGAATAATCTAATACTAGAATAAATCTAATTAGAGAAGTCCGATTTATTACAGAGACTATAGTTTCGAAGGCTTGGCCTTCATCATCAGTCTTTTATTTATTATAAATATTATTTTTTCATGCGGTGGATATTGAACATTTTTGTTCTTACTTAGCAGACAAGATTAGTTAAAATATATAAAAAATGTTTGCTCGAATCGAGCTTGGCTGCGGAACTGACCCCGTGGCTCCAGATAATTATACGGAATATTGAAACTGAACATATTGCAAGTTCATTATAATTAAACAAATTTATTTTTTTATTTAAAGCAAAAATAATTAATAATAACCCAAAAGAATAAACTTAAAAAAAAAAATTGATTAAATATGTATAATCTGTTCAAGATTTTTAAAACCTGCATTGGATTCTGATCCATTCGAGGCAAGAATGAACTTTTTCTATTAAACTGTTTAATTGAAATCAATAATAAAAAATTAACAATGGTCAATATAGATAACAATTAATTATTTAATAAATAAACAAAACATTTTATTTATATTCCATGAATAAGGAGGAAACTAACCTGTATAAATCGGTAATTTGTATTCCATGATTGCAATTTCAGCCATAATTGATATAATTTCTTCAAAATCAAACAAACAATTCAATGATTATAATAATGAATGGAGTAGTTTTTAATTTAATAAAACTATATAAGTACAATGACAAAAAATTATAATAAGAAATGTTGATTCCTTAGATGAAATAATTTCAATCTAATGTTTCAGAAAGTAATATTCCTAAGAAAAGAGAATGGTAATACACTTGCAAGATTTTATTCCCACATTTGGTAAATTTCTGTGAAATGTATAATTTTCTAAATTCAATTTAAAATTCCTTGTGTCTTGTGCAGTGGCGTACCTAGTGTTGGGCAATTAGGGGATATGGTCTGGACCACATTCACAGAACCCGCAAAATTCACAAATTATTAAATTTAAAACATAAAATTAACCTTATTTAAAAAGAACCATGTTTGGTGGCCCTATTTATATTTTAATGAATTGGCTAAGGGGCCAGTTTTGGGAAAATAAAAAGTTAAAATAAAACCAACTTTTATTTAATACTTTATTTTGGGCAGACGTAATCGATATTTTACAACGTTTCGAGCGCTACACCGCTGCTCTTCATCAGTGCACTTAAACTGGAAAAGATTATTGCATGTTTTAAATTTTTGTTTTAACTTTTTATGATAAATTTTTAAAGGGTGAATTAAGGATTATATACTGTAGTACTCACCCAAGTCACAAAAACACGCAAAATTTATCTCCAGCAGACGTTTTACATTTGGAATCATTACACTCTGGTAAACAAGCTATTTCAACAGAACAATTTTAATTACTGTCCTTCGTTCTGCCTTCATTTTACATATACAGAACCCAACCTCCCCACTCCACTTGAGATCAATGTACTCTAGGATATAGGGCTTAAGGGCTTTGTTGCAAAAAATTAGACAAGTAAATATTTTGAAAATAGACAAGGCTAACTTAGAGATGAAATTACCTTGAGTTAAAATTAAATATATATATTTAGGAAAAATAGAATAATGATTATAAATACAAAATAAGTCTTGTGGTGGAGGTTGATTGTTTTTAAAAAGCACTTTATTTCTAAAAATCCATTTTGGGGCTTGTTACTAAGAGTTATTAAATTTGTTTTATTGAAGAAACTTTTACAATAACACTTGTAGAGAAGTAAGTACAATTATTATGTATAACGTATAAATAACGTTATTGTCGGTGATTTAAGTAAATCCCGAATTTAAGACAAGGGGCTTTTGGGCAGAGCCTCCGGCGTACTTCAATGGAGCAAGAATGTTCAACGAGTTGGCGGACGGCTTATATAGAGAACATACCGCAGTGTCAGCGATATTACTGACGTCATGGAAAGTGATTATGTGTGCAGGATATACGACTATAAATTACATGTATAAATTCTGATAGTGGTTTTCATACATCATAGAATATTAATTCTTCATCTGATTATAAATAATTCAAGATAGTCTACTGGACTGATTAACAAATGTTGTTTTGTTGCATTTAAAGTAAAATATCAATTATAATACGCACCTGCAATTTAAAAAAGGATTAATAAAATTAAAAATGCAAAGCGACCCAGGTATTCCTAGATCCCCCAAAACAACACCTAATACTGATATAGTAGATTAATATCGAAAAAAAATATTGTAATATTGAGTTGTAACAAGTGTATGTTTTTAAATAAAAAATTGTTATGATGATGATGACTAGCATGGAAATGTTCGAAACGCCGTTATATGATATCATAAAACTAAAAAAAGATGTGTTATTTTCAAGCAAAAAAATAAAAAAAATAAAATAAGAACTAGTTCAAGAGAATATTGATAGACAAAAAATTCAATTAAAAAATATATATATATTTTGAAATAAGAGAGGACCTCTATATTTGAATTTGTAAAAAATAAATGAGATTGAATTGACTTCAAATTGGCTAGAATATTGTGAACTGATTATATTTCCTTACTATATTCGGATAAGCCTTTTATGTATGGTAAAGTTAAATAGGTATCATTAGTTATTATTGCTATTAATATTTTCAAAAAAGAATTTTGTATTAAAATTAATATTAACTAAAAGTAAAACTTGGCTCACGAATTCAAGTGTGTATCTAAGTAACATTGAACGTTGAATACGATTCTATGTTAATTCTATGTTAATGTAATCTTTGTAAAACTTTGTGAGTATTTGAAATGAATTTCACTTGTCAAGCGTAAGGAGTAATTATTTCATATTTATTTTACGAGTAATGAATGAGTTATATATTATTATAAAGCATGAATATATATTGAAAAAGTAAGTTAAGATCTAAACGGGACAAATTTGGGGAAAATAAATATTCAAACATGTCAGAGAGTAAGGCTTAATTTAATTTTAAAGAAAAAGAAGCGTACAATATACACAAGGGATGAAGTACAAATAGTTTCAGTAGAAACAAAGGTTAAATCCAAATGACTGTTGGTCGTCAGAGATCAGTTTCAACTGCTTCGAATTTAATTGCCTTGTAATTAGCTGGACAATCTCATCTATCTGTTGGCCATTTCTGTGTTTTATTCAATTTAGTTATTTGAAATAGAAGCAATAGAGTCCATTTTCTAGGAGTGGATTTTCATATGACTTTTGAGAGATCCTTTTTCTGTAAAACCCTTCTCGCATTGATCACAGACGAAAGTCTTTTGGCGCTTATGAATTAGTAAATGCGTTTTGAGACTAGAATTTTGTGAAAAACCCTTCTCGCAGTGATCACAGACGAAAGGCTTTTCGCCCGTATGAATACGTAAATGTTTTTTGAGATCACCCTTATTTGAGAAACACTTCTTGCATTGATCACAGACGAAAGGCTTTTCTCCCGTATGAATAAATAAATGGTTTTTGAGATTATACTTAATTGAGAAACACTTCTTGCATTGATCACAGACGAAAGGCTTTTCGCCTGTATGAATAAGTGAATGCTTTTTGAGATCACCCTTTTGTAAGAAACCCTTTTCGCATTGATCACAGACGAAAGGCTTTTCACCTGTATGAATTAGTAAATGCCTTTTGAGATCACCCTTTTGTGAGAAACCCTTCTCGCATTGATCACAGACTAAAAACTTTTCGCCAGTATGAATAAGTGAATGCTTTTTGAGATCACCCTTATTTGAGAAACACTTGCATTGATCACAGACGAAAGGCTTTTCGCCCGTATGAATACGTAAATGCGTTTTGAGATTAGAATTTTGTGAAAAACCCTTCTCGCAGTGATCACAGACGAATGGTTTTTCGCCCGTATGAATACGTAAATGTTTTTTCAGATGATCCTTTTGTGAGAAACCCTTCTTGCATTGATCACAGACGAAAGGCTTTTCGCCTGTATGAATAAGTGAATGCTTTTTGAGATCACCCTTTTGTAAGAAACCCTTTTCGCATTGATCACAGACGAAAGGCTTTTCACCTGTATGAATTAGTAAATGGCTTTTGAGATTACTCTTATTTGAGAAACCCTTCTCGCATTGATCACAGACTAAAGGCTTTTGGCCTGTGTGCTTGTTATTAGAATGAGTTCCTAAACATTGATTAGTTTGCTTTGATTTCAATTTTTTTTTATCGTTAGGACATTGTAAAGAAAGTTTGCAGGCATTATATGGATTATTTAAGGTCAGTTTAGAAGCCTTCTCGCTCTGAGGAATCATGTTAATAATGGGTTCCGGATTTACTCCTCAGCACCGTATTTCCGATCGCTCAGATGACTTGTGAAGAGTACTTCTTCTGAATGGCCTTCATGTATATGGCTTTCGAAATCAGACAATGATAGGAATCCAGATAAACATTCTTCACAGAAGTAATCTTCAGTTTCATTCTTAGTTCGATTATCTGGAAAAAAATAAATGTATTGATGAGATGAATTTAGAGATTGAAATTAAAAATAGAGCAATAAATCAAATGTCCTAATGGTCTCCGAGATGGAGGACAAAGGGAGAGAGGCCTATTTCATTTAAATTAGAATTTGAAGAATTCTCCCAAGGTTGTTAATCAAATAAATGAACTTACTATTAGCTGATGTATTTCGTCTCAATTGAAGTTACTTTTAAAATTAAATGTAATTTCCCATGTATACATTTCTTTTGATGTTTGTTGAGAAATTCTTCACTAATAAAATTCGTAAGACAATCACTGCACAAGAAATGTGGTCCTGAAAAAGATAATAATGCAATTTTTAGTTAGATATAAATGTTTATGGCCCCCATAGACACTAGCGAGCTAAAATCGATCCCAGCTGAATATAAATGAACTCATACAGACTTGATTCGAATGAAATTTTCTTTATATATATTTATATCACAACAAAAATACATGTATAAAAAAGGCCCAATTCGATTAATTAAAACTCTTAGTCAAAAAAGTAGTGAAATCTAATGTTCCGCCAAGTTTAAAATCATCAATTTATTCAACGAGTCGCGAATAGAGTAATTTCAATTAAAATGCATGTTTTTCGTTTTACATGCCCATATTTGCGTACCCAGTTTTTGACGTAGGGGGTTTAATCCGCTACAGGTCGGTAACTCATAAACAATATTCTAATTCCCGGTTCTCCCTGTCAAAAACTTCAATTTCCTCCGAGACAGTAGCCGATTAACAAATTATTTGCAAAAGGTCAACCATAATTATACGAAAGAAAAAAAAGGTCAATCTGGTACTAAAATGATTTCCCACCTCTCTGGTCCTTTGTCTCCATTTTCCCGGATATATATCGAAATTCTCAGTTTTTTCCTTCCAATTTATTTCAAAAGCAATTTTCTTGGATTTTCTGTAAAGCGATTTAAAACGAGTTCTGTGAAAGAATCCCTGAAACTATTTACAAGTTTTCTATGTACGCTAATCTAGTCCAGTGCCTGGAGCGTTAAAAACATGAAAACCTCGGATTTCAGTTGCAGTGAATGAAATTTAAAAATTCAAAATGGAATGTTTAGCTAATAATATATATAAAAAAGTTTACCTATTGGGTATTTCATTCCATGTCAACTCAACACAGCCATTTTACCTCCCCACTTTAGATTTTCTTGAAATTTGGTACACTGATATGCTGTGCTAATATAAATAAAAATACAAAATTTCAAATTTTTATCTTAAATAGTTTTTTTTATATGGCCTTGTGAAATTTTCAAAAAATCGCAAAAAAACCACTAACAAACAATTTTGAAACTGCTCTAAAAGCTGTCTTAATTGAGTTAGAGGTGGGACAGGTGTTATTTTGCAGCTTTTTTAATGCTCTTTTCAGAGACATACAACTTGACATGGGTTATAATAATTTTTTTTTTCAAAATGTAAATCATATTTTGATTTTTTTTAAAAAGTACCACTTTTAAAATTTTCAAAAAAATTCTGTAAATAGATAGTACTTTCATAAACTACTATGCAAAGTATAATGATGGGATGGTAATGGGGTCTATGTTTAAAAAATTTATTACTGACTCTTGTTTTTCATGTGAAAGCCCCGGGAATAAGGAAGAAAACCCCAAGGTTTTGCGAAGAAATTAAACAGTTGTCCGAAAGAAAAAGAAAAGCATTTTTACAATTTAAATCACCGGGAACAACTACGTTATATAACATCTATAAATCAATTAGGAATGAGGTTAAATGAAACTTCTGGAAGCATAATGAAAACCTGGAAAGAGATTTCGCGGGCAGCAAAGAAAAATATGGCGAATGATACAAACCAAAAAAAAGAGATCTTAGAGCATGTGATCCCACATAACATAGATGAAAAACATGGATGAATATTTAAGAAACTGTATGGTGAACACCAGAGGAATGTGACAGGAAGAGATCGGAGAAACTCTTGTGTAGCTGTAACAAAATGGAGATTGATAACACGCTAAAGACGTTAAAAAACAGGAAATCCGCTGGCGAAGACGGAATTACTAACGAAATGTTAAATACGGAGGACCACATCTCTGGGAGCAACATATGTACTAATTGATCAAGTATTCAGAATATCGACAATCCCAGAAGAGTGGAAAACGAATATAGTAATACCAATATTCCAAGAAGGGCGAAAACTCAACCCCAACAACTACAGTGGAATTAATCTGCTAAACACTCCACCTTAAGCTTACCACAAAAATATAAGTAATAAACTGTCAAGAATAATAAACTTACATGACGAGCAACAAGGTTTCAGGAAAGGTCGATCCTGTGTAGAAGCCATATTCGCCATCAGACAGCTATGCGAAAAAGCATATGAATTTAACAAGCCGGCGTTTTTCTGTTTTATCGATATCGAAAAGCGTTCGATAAAGTACAACTGAAGCAGGTCATAAAAATCTTGGAAAAGTTTAAAATCCCAGACAATCTCATAAACCTAATACAAGACATTTATTCCAACAACACCGCCAGAATAAAAACCTAAGGAAGCATCCCAGTGAACCAAGGCATTAGGCAGGGAGACTCTCTTAGCCCTCTGCTTTTTAATATATTAATTAATGAAATCAATGGAGAAATAAAAAATCTAAAAGGATATTCCCTAGGGCAGGGGTTCCCAACCTTTTTGCACCTGCGTACCACTTGACTTTTTGAGAAATTTTGGCCTACCACCAGACCTAAATATTTTAATAAACGTATAATATTTACTCTTCTAAAAGTGTTCAAAGGCTTTTTGAATTAAATTCCTGAGAAAACTTCATATTTAATGGTTAGATTGTAACCAAAATAAATCTGCGCGGGTTCGCCCCGGGAGTATGGTGTCTAGACGGAGCTCACTACTCGATGACGTGGAAGCTAGAGGTTGGATTCGATGACTAATGTACTCGTGGAAAAAGAATCATATGGGAGTCGAGGTGGCAAGGTGTCAAGTGAAGTGAAGGATCTGTTTTCGTTTCGTTTTTTATTATTTGTGGTTTAATTTTAAATTATATAACTATATTTAATTAGTAAAACCCAAGCTTGTTAACCACATTGTTATACATATATACAAGACCCGGTTTGAATAATTATAATATTTTAAACAACAAACATTTTATTTTTTATTTATTTTAGCCTTCAAAGGGCAAAGTGAACATTACCGATTTTTTCAGCCAGCACAAGATATTTGTTTATTTATAACATGCTTATAATAAAGGGGAAATAAAATGGTATTAATTTACAGTTTTATTGTTTACCCATAAGTCTAAAAACATACAAATAAAAAAATTAATCATCATACAAAATATACTTTTATAGTCTTTATTATGAAACTTGTTGTTGTTTGCCTGTGATTAAAATATCAACATTAGGAGTAATGGAACTTATCTTCACTCTTAAGTCCTTTTCAACACTTATTCTGCCTCTATGTTTATTTTTTATGTACAAGAGTTCAGAAAATCCACTCTCACACAAGTAACTCGTAACAAATGGCATCAAAAATTGAAGAGCTTGCCGGAAGAGGGTGTGCCCCCTGGCTAGCAAGAGGGCCGCCGGAGGCGGGCCTTGCAGCTAGTTTTAAATAAAATTAAATCAATTTATGCTATGTCCTGAAAAGTTAGTTAATTTACAATAAATATTGTTGTAGGCTAAATTGTTTGATAAGCACATGTTATCTGAAATAGAAATTTCCTTTTGCATTCACTTGATCCAGTCTAGCAAGTTGGATCCTGTCTGTGGTCAGGAGCAAGTTAAAACAAATACCAATGCCAAAGCCAGGCTGTCTCCCAAGCATTCATTCAGTGACTAGAGTCCTTGCTGACAAGTAGTGTTTTAAATGTTAGTAATGTCTTAAGTTATCAATTCCATAATGTAAAATACTTGTTATACCTTATATAAATGACTGATACTTTAAACTTCTGTGTTTTAATAGCTAATTTAATCTATGATTAAAACTTGTAATTAAAAGGCAAAGTTTAAGACATTTTTAGAAAATATGGAAACTAGTGAAAAATGCAGTATTGAGGTAAGAGTTCAGTGTTGTAATCCATTGAAGAAAACAAATCATCGTGTTAGAAATAGAAAAACACTGAGAAATGTCACACCTTGGATGACAGGTTCATTTCCACAAATACTTGAAGGCTCCGTGATTTGTGATCAGTGTAGAAAAAACCTAACCAAGTTAAAAAATACAGTGCCTATTAGTGATAAAAATTCTGAAAATAAAGATTCTTCCGGGTCGGAGGTGAATGTTCCAGACAAAGATCCAGACTTTACAACAAGTTCAGTGATTGTTCAGAGACTAAATACTTCACTTCAAGAATTAGGTGAGTCCCCGATTGATAAGAAGAAAATAGCTTCCAAGCACTATGCTACAACTAAAGTAAAAAAATCTCATCATCTATGAAACGTAAACTTTTTGTTGTTGCTGGTAAAAATTCTTCATCAGATAATGATATCGAAATTGACGAATCGGTTCTTCAAAATCTGAAACCAACTATTTGAATTAAACAAATGACATTCAAAAAGATATGATCCTTTTATATTTTAATTTATACAATGGAGTTACAAAGATATGCAGATTTAAAAAATTAATACTAATTTAATGGTTCATGCTATTTAGTGAAATGCAGATTTACAGTTCAATTTACGCACCATATGAAGCAACGGAATGTAGAAACAGCTGAAACGTGTATCTTTTTTATCAAGAAAAACGATGAAATTAGTCGGGCGATGCCAGGAATGAAAGATTGTGTCACAGTTACTTCCAAGTTAGATGGAGAAGAAAAAATTGAAAAGACTATTTTCTAATTTAAGTTACAGCTTCGAATCATTTCAAAGACAAGTACTCAAATGTAATAATTGGTTTATCTAAATTCGCGGAATTAAGACCAAAAACATCGTATATTAGTTGGCAGGAATGGCACACTCTGTATGTGTGTGCACAACTCACCAAAACATAAAGTTGATGATGGAAAATGCCAAGTTAAATACACTTACAGATGGTACTGAAACCTACAAGCATTGTATTGCAGAAGATGCTGCAACCCATCAACAATAGATTGCAACATGGGGAAATGCAGGCTGTCTTGGAGAAACTAGCTGTAAGGATAAGGGCAGACGTAATCGATATTTTATGTCGTTTCGAGCGCTACACCACTGCTCTTCATCAGTGCATGCTGAATTTTATGATAAATTTTTAAAGGGTGGAATTGAGGATTATATATGTAGTACTCACCCAAGTCACAAAACACGCAAAATTTATCTCCAGCAGACGTTTTACATTTAGAAATCATTACAGTGATGGTAAACAAGCTATTTCAACAGAACAATTTCAATTACTGTCCTTCGTTCTGCCTCTTCATTTTACATGTACAGAAACTCCAACCTCCCTAATTACCTTACAGAGATCAATGTTATTTATAAAATCAAAATATTTCATACAAGATTATACTATATGATTTTACATTTAAAATTTACTTTTATTAATTTAATATGTCTAGAAATCTATTCCACTTTTATTTCCAAGTAGAAGACAATAGATGAAGGGGCATTATCTAATGAATTCCAAAATAATACCAAAGACGGTGTACACCTAATTCCAATCGCGGTTCACCCCTCGTACTATATATAGCTATATATGTGTATATATTATTTATTTGTTGGAGACTATAGTTTCGAAGGCTTGGCCTTCATCATCAGTCTTTTATTGATTATAAATATTATTTTTCATTCGGTGGATATTGAACATTTTTGTTCTTTCTTAGCAGACAAGATTAGTTAAAATATATAAAAAATGTTTGCTCGAATCGAGCTTGGCTGCGGAACTGACCCCGTGGCTCCAGATAATTATACGGAATATTGAAACTGAACATATTGCAAGTTCATTATAATTAAACAAATTTATTTTTTTTATTTAAAGCAAAAATAATTAATAATAACCCAAAAGAATAAACTTAAAAAAAAAATTATTAAATATGTATAATCTGTTCAAGATTTTTAAATCCTGCATTGGATTCTGATCCATTCGAGACAAGAATGAAATTTTTATATTATTAAACTGTTTAATTGAAATCAATAATAAAAAATTAACAATGGTCAATATAGATAATGACAAATTATTTAATAAATAAACAAAACATTTTATTTATATTCCATGACAAAGGAGAAAACTAACCTGTATAAATCGGAAATTTCTGTTCCAAGTTTTCAATATCAGCCATAATTGATATAATTTCTTCAAAATCAAACAAACAGTTAAATGATTATAATAATGAATGGAGTAGTTTTTAATTTAATAAAACTATATAAGTACAATGACATAAAAAAAGATAACAAGAAATGATGGTTTCCTTAGATGAAATAATGCCAAATACAATAAACCCACCAGATGTCAGTGCAGTCAACGTAAAACGTCCCTCCAATTTTGAATCCATGCAATATTAAATATATCCATAGGTACATAATTGAAGAATTTTGTATTCCTATAAAATTAAATTCTCAAGGTACTCATGAAGGCTGGAATAGGTAGAAAAAAATCATATTGGCAACTAAGTAATTGCGGATTTTTTTTAGAAAATCAAAGACTGTTTTTTCATGGAAATAAATAACTTTATTCTGTAATGTATTGGCCATTTTGATCAATGACCTTTTGCCATCTTTTCAGGCAGCATCATAATCCCACGTTCATAAAACTTCTGGTTTTTATTAGCAAAAAACTGAATCAGGTACGATTTGACATCATCATCATTATTGAAATTTTTACCATTCAAGGAGTTTTGTAAAGATCAAACAAAAAGTAATCAGATGGTGCAAGGTCAGACTATATGGTGGATGTGGCAAAACATCCCAACCAAGCTCCAACAATTTTTGCCGAATGACCAAAGATGTGTGTGGCCTTGCATTGTCATGATGGAATACACTTCATCTTTCGATTTATTTACTCCGGTCTATTTTCTTCAACTGCATTGTTTAATTTCGTTAGTTGTTCAATGTAGACAACAGAATTGATCGTTCGGTTGGGTGGTAAGAGTTCAAAGTAGTAATTCCTTTGTAATCCCACCAAACTGATAACAAAAAACTTCTTTTGATGAATACAAGCTTTTGATGTTGTTTGAGCTGGTTCACCTGGACTGCTCCAATTATCTTTTCCTCTTGATATTGTTGTAAACAACCAATTTTTCATCGCCAGTTATCAGTCGTTTTAAAAATGGATCATTTTCATTACGTTTCTTTAGCAAATTGCAGTTGTTAATGCGTTAAAAGTTAAATGTTTCTTTCAGTTAGTGAGAACCCATGTCGAGTTTTTGAACATAGCCAAGTTTTTTATGATTTTCAATGCATGTATCTGATACATGAAGCTTCTCTGCAATCTCACGTGTTGTACTGTGACGACCCGAATCAGATTATTATTTCTTGGATTAGGTCGTCATCAACTTCAACTGGACGACCAGAGAGTTTTTCATCTTTGAGTGAAAAAATCACCAGAACTAAATTTGGCAAACCAATTTTGACACTGCCGTTCTTTTAAGGATCTGTCGCCAAACAGCACTAAACTTTCTGTGGAAGCTTGCGATGCGTTTTTCCCTTTGCGGAAAAAAAAGCAAAATATGACGAAAATGTTCCTTTTGATTTTCCATTTTTCACGAACGCCAAACGAAAACTACGCAACCGATCAAAAAACTTTTTTTACTGATTGACAGCTGAATTGCCAACTATCAAATAACAAAATGTGTTTTACATTTGGACTAAGCCAGCAAATCTAAAAATTCAACTGAAGCCATCTATGAGTGAAATCCGCAATTACTTAGTTGCCAATCTAATATAAATTGACAAGATAGATTCAGGACATTTTATATTTCAATCTAATGTTTCAGAAAGTAATATTCCTAAGAAAAGAAAATGGTAATACACTTGCAACAATTATTTCCACATTTGGTAGATTTCTGTGAAATGTATAATTTTCTAAATTCAATTTAAAATTCCTTGTGTCGTGTGCAGTGGCGTACCTATAGAGTTGGGCAATTAGGGGATGCCTCTGTCCATTCACAGGAGCCGCAAAATTCACAAATTATTAAATTTAAAACATAAAATTAACCTTATTTAAAAAGAACGATGATTGGTGGCCATATTTATATTTTAATGAATTGGCTAAGGGGCCAGTTATGGGAAAATAAAAAGTTAAAATAAAAGCCAACTTAAATTTAATACTTTATTTTGGGCAGACGTAATCGATATTTTACAACGTTTCGAGCGCTACACCGCTGCTCTTCATCAGTGCACTTAAACTGGAAAAGATTATTGCATGTTTTAAATTTTTGTTTTAACTTTTATACAAATTTTTTAAAGGGTGAAATTAAGGATTATATACAGTACTCACCCAAGTCACAAAAATACGCAAAATTTATCTAGCAGATGTTTTACATTTGGAATCATTACACTGATGGTGTTGTTATTCCAACTGAACAATTTTAATTACTGTCCTTCACCTCTGCCTTCATTTTACATATACAGAACCCAACCTCCCACTCCACTTGAGATCAAGGTTATTTATAAAATCAACATATTGCACACAAGATTGATTATTGATACGGCATTTAAAATTTATTTAATTAATTTAACTAGCTGCAAGGCCCGCTTTTGGCGGCCCTCTTGCTGGCCAGTGGGCACGCCCCCTGGACCCCCAGCCCACGAACCCCACCCTAACTCCAACCCCCGCACCCGTGCCCAACCCCCGCCCCCCCACACCACCACCCCAACACACCATCCGCACCCAAGAACCCCACCCTCAAACCCCACTCCCTCCCCCACACACCCCGAAACCCCTCCAGCACCCCGAACACCCACCCCCGCGCCATAAACCTGTGCCTGCCCCCAAGCCACCACCCGCACCCCACCCCGTGACCTCCAACCCTGGGCACACACCCCGGCCTAACCCTCAGGACCCCACCCCCGCTACGCCTCTGGACTCCACACCGCACCGCCCCCTTCACCCCCACCCTACTTCGGCACACCCCACCCGCATTCCACCCCGGGCATCCCATATCCTAACCCATCCCCATACTCCATTCCACCCCCTACCCACCCTCCGCGCCCAGTTTTTGCATTTCTAGCCTTCTAGTGACCGTACACCGATTATGTATACAAAATTTGGTTGAGTTTGGTCCAAGAGAAGAATTTTCATTTTTTGACCCTCCCCCCCTTTTTGGGTGGTTTTTTGGAGAAATTTTTTTAAACAAAAGTTGTAAAAAATCACATCCCCTACACCTTTGCTCATAATAAAATTTGCCGTAGAGTTAATAGTTTAGGAGTTATTTGATAATTTTCATTCGTATTCCCCACCCCAAACCACCTTCTGGAGTCAAAACATCAAAACGTTATATAATTAAAAACGTAAGTTAGAAGACATCTGATGTAAATATGAAATTTCATAATAATCCTTTCAGCCGTTTTTACGTGAATCGTGAGCAACTTTTCGCTGAAACCACTGAAACAGACAGACAGACAGACAGGAATTTTGTTGATTTGGAGCAATCTACAGACAAAAACTTAATTTTATATTATATAGTTTTTAAGGAATTTGGTGTTGGTACTTGGTGAAACATTTTTTAAAAATTATTGGATAAAAATACTCGGTAGGTTTCACTTAATGAAACTACCAAGTATTTTTATTCAATAATTTTATATAATATCTATAGCACCTTATATACACACAAAATTTATTAAATTTACTATTTTAGAACTAAATTATTAAATTATTAATTATTATTAAATTATATATTTAATAATTAAATATTTGATCATTATTATTTGATAATTAAGTTGAATAATTGTTAAAAATAAATTATTATTTGGATTATTTTTTTTAGATATAATTTGATTTAATATTTTATTTATTTGATGTCGTATAAAAAATAGTTCTAATAAAATTTGTTCAGCTTTTAGTACTTAGGCAATGTAAAGAAAAATATAGGTTTTTATTTAAAAAAACAAAAAAGTTGACCTTTAGAAATACCTCCACATAATCCGTGAGCTCCCATGAGTCTAAAATTGTAAAACTAACCCCTTACACATGATAATAAATAATTTTATTAAATATATGAGGGGCCAGGTTGTATGAAACAAGTGGAGGGCTACATCAGAACACGTCAGCTTAATTCTTCTTTATTTCCACAATTTGATTTTATTTATTTTTCTTAGAAAGACAGACTCTGGTAAGCGAAATAAGTACTATAGGTTATAATGAAAGGCAGTCCATAAATTATTTAAATTTTATTCAAATCTGACGTTTCTGAGACTTTTTCTCCTTCTTCAGGTTACTTGTGTATTTCTTTTAAATAATTATCAAGATTTTTTTTCATTATTATTATAATAAATTATTATAAATATATGAATAGGATAATAAAAATTTGTAAAGTTTTATTTTTACTTTTAGTTAAAATTTGTATTCTTAATTAATAATAGTCGAGCAAAATAATAATATTAGACTTCCGCTGCACAAGCTGGAAATAATTTTAATCGATATTATTTATAGGCATCCAAGAAAACAGTTATTTATGAGTTTGTATTATGCATTGATTTGATTATTTGTTGGGACGGCATAATTGCTGATCTAAAACTTGTATAATTAAAATATAACAATGTAAATAGATAATATGTAAATAATTGTAAATAGTAAATTCGTAATTTTATTTTAAACACTTGACAAACCTTTTTAAGATTTATGAGGGAGAAAAAAAAAATAATGAAATAAGATAAATAAATGAATGATTTATAAAAAGCTTGTATATATATATGTAAAGTATAATTTAAAGTAAAATAGATATTGATACAATTTTGATGGCTGTATATGTATATAATTAAGTAATGGAGAGGGATTCAGCCAATGGGCAGCCTCTGCTGAATAAAAAACTCCCAATTATAGAAAACGTTTCGGCTTTAATTAAATAATGCCATCATCAGTTCCTAAGAGCTGAAAGCGATAGAGCACACATGTAAAATTGCAATAAAAAAAATTTTTACAAAAAAATCCAAACTTGTTAATAACAAAATTATATCTTACAGTATTAGCGACACAATTAATTTTATAAATAAATTGTCCACAGGCAGAGTTGTTGTGGATTTTATCATAATATATACAAAATTATATGAATTACAAAATGGTACATAAATCTTGGTGTGCTCTCACTCTGATATGTGCAACCTCTCAAGTACAAATATAGCAAATTTCAATTTCATTCAATTAATAATAATAATAATTATGAGGACATTGATCTAATTAGGATCACTGACTTTTCACAAACATCTCTTAATTAAAAGATTTCTCAAAATAATTAACAAACATTAAGAATAACAAAATTCGAATTCAAAATGACAATATATAAAATAAAAAATAAAGTTTTTCTTTCTTTACCTTTTACAATTCTTTCCCTTTTCTCAATGTTTATTATACTCTGGGCATCAGTATTTGTCAATATTGACAAGTAAGCGTTGCTGCTTCCAATGCAATCAGTTTGAAAATTAAGAGCCCTTTGCCCATATGTCTTAATAAAGCATTTTTCGGCCAGCAGACGCTATAATTGTTCCCCAATCTCATCAAGATGACAGCATCATCAAACTCAAATCCATGTGAGGTATCGATATGGTGTGCACTCAGGGCTGTCGAAGCTTTTTTATTTATTACACTTAATTCATGCTCTCTTTTTCCGCAAAGAAAAATGCGAGATGCTTGACCCACATAAACACTTGTAGGTTTCGGGCAACACTTAATTGGCATATCACATTATGTTTTTCGTGGGTGGAACTACATCCTTGTTATTAAATAAAAAGGACATATTACCAGTTGATGCCAAGGCCGTGCGTACATTAGAGTTCTTAAATATTTTTGAATTTTTTCAGACAACCTTGGCATATAGGTGAGAGAGAAAAAATGGTCCATCCCTGAGAGGGGTACAGATGGGGTAGGAGCAATAAGTTGCTTCTCCCTTCTTCGAAGAAAATTTTTAATTACAGAATTAATGACCCGCAATGGATAAGAGTTCGAGGAAGCCACCATCCTAAAATCATCAACATTCCTCCCAACGTAGACGTCATCACAAAGCGAATAAATCCTTCTCAAAAAATAATATAAGGTGTTCAATTTATATACAAAGGGAGACTGCGAGAAGTAATTGATGAAACGTCCACTGTCAGACGGCTTCACATACAGGTCAAATGATAGAGAACCACTGGGATTTTTGATTATCAAAAGATCAAGGAACGATATTTGGCCATTAATTTCTATTTCATACGTAAAACTCAAATCTGGATGGAAAGCATTGAATTTCTCCAATATCATATCCATTTGATTATGAGGGACAAATTTTATTGTAATTTTACATGTGTGCTCCATCGCTTTTTTCAGCTCTTAGGAACTGATGATGGCGTTATTTAATTAAAGCCGAAACGTTTTCTATAATTGGGAGTTTTTTATTCAGCAGAGGCTACCCATTGGCTGAATCCCTCTCCATTACTTAATTATAAAATAGATATTGTTGTACTATATAAATAAATAATTATGCGCACAACTGCTTTGCGCAGGGTTTATCTGAGAGGGGATTGTGGCTAATGATATGCACTTATAATAAAAAAAAAATATTTCCAAATCATTATTACATTATGGTAATTCTGCTGAGAATGAAATACAAGATATTATTGTTCCTGCCACTGAAAGAGGAGACAGAGGGGAATGCCGCATTGGATTTCCTTCACTGACTTTTCATAGTGAGTAGAATATTATTGATTAAAAAAATTGTATTCCATATAATTATATATTAATTGTATTTATATAAAAATAATTTGTAATGATCTTGATTGTAATGATACAATCCATTTTAATTAATTACAGACCCTGAAGAAGGAGGGAATAGCCTCCGAAACGTCGGTTTTATGAATAAAAAGATAGTGTAAATTATCTTCTTCTTTTTTTGGACTGCCTCATCAATATCCACTTAATTCTAAGGTATTTTTGTGTGTATTATAATGCGGGGACCAGATGGGAGAAAGATATTCTAAGACTGATCTGACCATGGAACAATAAAGAGTTTTGACTGTATATATATTGAATGATTTAGAGTTTCTAATTATGAATCCCAGGCTTCTAAGTGCACTGGATGATATGGCATTTAAATGTGAATTGAATTTTAGCCCAGTATCAAAGATCACACCTAAATCCTTGATTTCATTAACTGATATTATGGGTAGATGATCAAAACAATATTCCACAGCAATAAATGAAGTGCAACGAGAGAATGTCATCGATTTGCACTTCGAGATATTTAGATTTAATCGATTCAATTTGGTCCAGGAATATAAATCGTCTAAGCTACTTTGTAAGATTTCTACATCTTTGGAACAAGTTACCACCAGTTGATCCCTTATCGGTTGACGCGGGTTCAGAACTCATTTCCCATTGAGAGGCTCGCTATTTTGATAAGCCTGGCTGCTCTTGACTGATTGGCTGCTGGCTTCGCGCTGCGAGATGAAGTGTACGTAAATATTCGCGGATCGGCTTAGGCGTTATAAAACGCCGGTATATGAGATCATTAAAATATAAAAAAAACCTGTGTTATTTTCAAGAAGAAAATAAAAAATAAAATAAGAACCAGTTCAAGAGAATAACACATTTCAATTAAAAAAATATAGATATATTTTGAAATAAGAGAGGACCTCTATATTTGAATTTGTAAAAAATAAATGAGATTGAATTGACTTAAAAGTGGCTAGAATAATGTGAACTGATAATATTTCCTTACTATATTCGGCCTTTTATGTATGGTAAACATAAATATGTATCATAAATCTTAGTTATTATTGCTATTAATATCATTTTCAAAAAAGAATTTTGTATTAAAATTAATATTAACTAAAAGTAAAACTTGGCTCACGAATGAATTTTATACATTCAAGTGTGTATCTAAGTAACATTGAACGTTCAATACGATTCTATGTTAATGTAATATTTCTAAAACTTTGTGAGTATTTGCAATGAATTTCACTTGTCAAACTTAAGGAGTAATTATTTCATATTTATTTTACTAGTAATGAATGAGTTATATATTATTATAAAGCATGAATATTATTGAAAAAGTAAGTTAAGATCTAAACGGGACAAATTTGGGGAAAATAAATATTCAAACATGTCAGAGAGTAAGGCTTAATTTAATTTTAAAGAAAAAGTAGCGTACAATATACACAAGGGATGAAGTACAAATAGTTTCACTAGACACAAAGGTTGAATCTAAATGACTGTTGGTCGTCAGAGTTCAGTTTCAACTGCTTCCAATTTAATTGCCTTGTAATTATCTGGACAACCCCATCTATCTGTTGGCCATTTCTGTGTTTTATTTAATTTAGTTATTTGAAATAGAAGCAATAGAGTCCATTTTATAGGAGTGGATTTTCATATGCCTTTTGAGATCACCCTTTTGTGAGAAACCCTTCTCGCAGTGATCACAGACAAAAGGCTTTTCGCCCGTATGAATAAGTAAATGCGTTTTGAGATGAGAATTTTGAGAAAAACCCTTCTCGCAGTGATCACAGAAGAAAGGCTTTTCACCTGTATGAATTAGTAAATGGCTTTTGAGATTACTCTTATTTGAGAAACCCTTCTCGCATTGATCACAGACGAAAGGCTTTTCGCCCGTATGAATACGTAAATGCGTTTTGAGAGATTCTTTTAATGAAAAACCCTTCTCGCAGTGATCACAGACGAATGGTTTTTCGCCCGTGTGAATACGTAAATGTTTTTTCAGATAATCCTTTTGTGAGAAACCCTTCTTGCATTGATCACAGACGAAAGGCTTTTCGCCTGTATGAATAAGTGAATGCCTTTTGAGAGATTCTTTTACTGAAAAACCCTTTTCGCATTGATCACAGACGAAAGGCTTTTCGCCCGTATGAATACGTAAATGTTTTTTGAGAGTAGAATTTTCTGAAAAACCCTTCTCGCAGTGATCACAGACGAATGGTTTTTCGCCCGTGTGAATACGTAAATGTTTTTTCAGATAATCCTTTTGTGAGAAACCCTTATCGCATTGATTACAGAAGAAAGGCTTTTCGCCCGTATGAATACGTAAATGCGTTTTGAGTCTAGAATTTTGTGAAAAACCCTTCTCGCAGTGATCACAGACTAAAGGCTTTTGGCCTGTGTGCTTGTTATTAGAATGAGTTCCCAAACATTGATTAGTTTGCTTTGATTTCAATTTTTTTTTATCGTTAGGACATTGTAAAGAAAGTTTGCAGACATTATATGGATTATTTAAGGTCAGTTTAGAAGCCTTCTCGCTCTGAGGAATCATGTTAATAAGGGGTTCCGATTTAATTTCAGCACCGTATTTCCGATCGCTCAGATGACTTGCGAAGAGTACTTCTTCTGAATGGCCTTCCTGTATATGGCGTTCGAAATCAGCCAATGATAGGAATCCAGATAAACATTCTTCACAGAAATAATCTTCAGTTTCATTCTTAGTTCGATTATCTGAAAAAAAATAAATGTATTGATGAGATGAATTTAAAGATTGAAATTAAATATAGATCAATAAATCAAATGCCCTAATGGTCTCCGAGATGGAGGACAAATGGCCTATTTCATCTAAATTAGAATTTGAAGAATTCTCCCAAGGTTGTTAATCAAATAAATGAACTTACCATCAGCTGATGTATTTAGTCTCAATTGAAGTTTTATTTTTAAAATTAAATGTAATTTCCTATGTATACATTTCTTTTGATGTTTGTTGAGAAATTCTTCACTAATAAAATTCGTAAGACAATCACTGCACAAGAAATGTGGCCCTGAAAAAGATAATATTGCAATTTTTAGTTAGATATAAATGTTTAAGGCCCCCATGGACACTAGCGAGCTAAAATCGAGCCCAGCTGAATATAAATGAACTCATACAGACTTGATTCGAATGAAATTTTCTTAATATATATTTATATCTAAACAAAAATACATGTATAAAAAAAGCCCAATTCGATTAATTAAAACTCTTAGTCAAAAAGGTAGTGAAATCTAATGTTCCGCCAAGTTTAAAATCATCAATTTATTCAACGAGTCGCCAATAGAGTAATTTCAATTAAAATGCATGTTTTTCATTTTACATGCCCACATGAGCGTACCCAGTTCTTGACCTAGGGGGGGGGGCAAATCCGCTAGAAGGGGTCGGCAACTCAAGGGACTGGCGGGCACGGGGTGGGGACCAGGGCGCTAAGCGGGGGTGTGGTGCGCATGGTTGGAGGGCGCGGCGTGGGGTCTGGTGTAGATGGGATGCGGGTCTGGGAACGGATGAATGGTTGGGGGGGGGGGGGGGGGAAGCTGCGGGGGGTTAGTGGGTTAGGGTGCGGAATGGAGTGTTGGGGTGGTGGTGGGGGCGGGGGTTGGGCATGGAGCGGGGGTGAGGGTGGGGTTCGAGGGCTGGGGGTCCAGTGGGCGTGCCCTCTGGCTAGCAAGAGGGCCGCCGAAGGCGGGCCTTGCAGCTAGTTTTAAATAAAATTTAATCAATTTATGCTATGTCCTGAAAAGTTAGTTAATTTACAATAAATATTGTTGTAGGCTAAATAGTTTGATAAGCACATGTTATCTGAAATAGATATTTCCCTTGCATTCACTTCAAGAATTAGGTGAGTCCCCGATTGATAAGAAGAAAATAGCTTCCAAGCACTATGCTACAACTAAAGTAAAAAAATCTCATCATCTATGAAACGTAAACTTTTTGTTGCTGCTGAAAATTCTTCATCAGATAATGATATCGAAATTGACGAATCGGTTCTTCAAAATCTGAAAACCAACTTTTTGAATTGTTCAAATAGATCAAAAAAGATTATGATTCTCACATGTTTACCCGAGACATGGAGTGTTAGGAAGATAATGCGTGAATTAAATGCTCCGAATTACTTAGTTCGACAATCAAAAAAAAATTTGAAAGAAAAAGGATTTATGGAAGGTCCGAACCCAAAACCAAGAAAGTGTTTATCAACAGAAACAGTCGAAACTGTGCATTCTTTTTATGAAAACGATGAAATTAGCCGGGCGATGCCAGGAATGAAAGATTGTGTCACAGTTACTCTGCCAGATGGAGGTAAGAAAAAAATGTCGAAAAGACTTATTTTGTGTAATTTAAAAGAAGCTTACAATCATTTCAAAGACAAGTACCCAAATGTAAAAATTGGTTTATCTAAATTCGCGGAATTAAGACCAAAACACTGTATATTAGCTGGGCAGAATGGTACACACTCTGTATGTGTGTGCACAACTCACCAAAACATAAAGTTGATGATGGAAAATGCTAAGCTAAATACACTTACAGATGGTAATTTGAAAACCTACAAGCATTGTATTGCAAAGATGCTTTGCAACCGATCAACAATAGATTGCAACATGGGGAACTGTGAGTATTGCCCTGGAGAAACTGAGTCATGTAAGGATAAGGGCAGACGTAATCGATATTTTACAACGTTTCGAGCGCTACACCACTGCTCTTTTTTTTTTTTAAATGATATTGATGTGAGAAGGAGATACACAAGAAGGTGGATCCCCTAAGGCCTGTATGGGCTGGCCCCTCCATCGTGAAAAGAACAGAGCAGAAGGAAAAGAAGCCGGGATCACGAGCCAATCTCAGAAACTTAGATACAATTCAATATCCAATTTACTAAGGTTTTAGGGGCTTCGAGCAGTGGTAAATTCTCCGCGCGATAAATTCGGTTAAATTTATCTCCCACTTAAATCTTCATCAGTGCATGTTTTAAATTTTTGTTTTAACTTTTTATGATAAATTTTTAAAGGGTGGAATTGAGGATTATATATGTAGTACTCACCAGCAGACGTTTTACATTTGGAATCATTACACTGATGGTAAACAAGGTATTTCAACAGAACAATTTCAATTACTGTCCTTCGATCTGCCTTCATTTTACATATACAGAACCCAACCTCCCCACTCCACTTGAGATCAATGTTATTTATAAAATCAACATATTTCACACAAGATTGATTATTGATATTATTTTACATTAAAATTTATTTAATTAATTTAATATGTCTAGAAATCTATTCCACTTTTATTTCCAAGTAGAAGACAATAGATGAAGGGGCATTATCTAATGAATTCCAAAATAATTCCACAGACGGTGTACACCTAATTCCAATCGCGGTTCACCTCTCGTACTCATACATATATATATATATATATATATATTATTTATTTGTTGGAGACTATAGTTTCGAAGGCTTGGCCTTCATCATCAGTCTTTTATTGATTATAAATATTATTTTTCATTCGGTGGATATTGAACATTTTTGTTCTTTCTTGGCAGACAAGATTAGTTAAAATATATAAAAAATGTTTGCTCGAATCGAGCTTGGCTGCGGAACTGACCCCGTGGCTCCAGATAATTATACGGAATATTGAAACTGAACATATTGCAAGTTCATTATAATTAAACAAATTTATTTTTTTATTTATAGCCAAAATAATTAATAATAACCCAAAAGAATAAACTTAAAAAAAAAATTGATTAAATATGTATAATCTGTTCAAGATTTTTAAAACCTGCATTGGATTCTGATCCATTCGAGGCAAGAATGAACTTTTTCTATTAAACTGTTTAATTGAAATCAATAATAAAAAATTAACAATGGTCAATATAGATAACAATTAATTATTTAATAAATAAACAAAACATTTTATTTATATTCCATGACAAAGGAGAAAACTAACCTGTATAAATCGGAAATTTGTATTCCATGATTGCAATTTCAGCCATAATTGATATAATTACTTCAAAATCAAACAAACAATTCAATGATTATAATAATGAATGGAGTAGTTTTTAATTTAATAAAACTATATAAGTACAATGACATAAAAAGATAACAAGAAATGATGGTTTCCTTAGATGAAATAATGCCAAATACAATAAACCCACCAGATGTCAGGGCAGTCAACGTAAAACGTCCCTCCAATTTTGAATTCATGCAATATTAAATATATCCATAGGCAGATAATTGAAGAATTTTGTATTCCAATAAAATTAAATTCTCAAAGTTCTCATGAAGGGGCTGAATAGGTAGAAAAAATCTATAACTTGGCAACATAGATTCAGGACATTTTATATTTCAATCTGATGTTTCAGAAAGTAATATTCCTAAGAAAAGAGAATGGTAATACACTTGCAAAATTTATTCCCACATTTGGTAGATTTCTGTAAAATGTATAATTTTCTAAATTCAATTTAAAATTCCTTGTGTCGTGTGCAGTGGCGTACCTAGTGTTGGGCAATTAGGGGATATGGTCTGGGCCACATTCACAGGAGCCACAAAATTCACAAATTATTAAATTTAAAAAATAAAATTAACCTTATTTAAAAAGAACCATGTTTGGTGGCCATATTTATATTTTAATGAATTGGCTAAGGGGCCAGTTATGGGAAACAAAAAGTTGAAATAAAAGCCAACTTAAATTTAATACTTTATTTTGGGCAGACGTAATCGATATTTTACAACGTTTCGAGCAATACACCGCTGCTCTTCATCAGTGCATATCAACTGGAAAAGATTATTGCATGTTTTAAATTTTTGTTTTAAATTTTTATGATAAATTTTTAAAGGGTGAATTAAGGATTATATATGTAGTACTCACCCAAGATTGATTATTGGTATTATTTTACATTTAAAATTTATTTTATTAATTTAACTAGCTGCAAGGCCCGCCTTTGGCGGCCCTCTTGCTGGACAGTGGGCACGCCCCCTGGACCCCCAGCCCACGAACACTACCCTAACTCCCACCCCGCACCCGTGCCAACCCCGCCCCCCACACCACCACCCCAAAACACCATCCGCACCCAAGAACCCGACCCTCAAACCCCACTCCCTCCCCCACACACCCCGAAACCCCTCCAGCACACCGAACCCCCACCCCCGCGCCATAAACCTGTGCCCACCCCCAAGCCACCACCCGCACCCCACACCGTGACATCCAAACCTGGGCACACACCCCCGCCTAACCCTCAGGACCCCACCCCCGCTACGCCTCTGGACTCCACACCGCACCGCCCCCTTCACCCCCACCCTATTTCGGCTCACCCCACCCGCATTCCACCCCGGCCATCCCATATCCTAACCCCTCCCCATACTCCATTCCACCCCCGTACCCACTCTCCGCACCCAGTTTTTGCATTTCTAGCCTTCTAGTGACCCACCGATTATGTATACAAAATTTGGTTGAGTTTGGTCCAAGAGAAGAATTTTCATTTTTTGACCCTCCCCCCCTCTTTTAGGGTGGTTTTTTTGAGAAATTTTTTTAAACAAAAGTTGTAAAAAATCACATCCCCTACAACTTTTTCATTATACAATTTGACGTAGGGTTAATAGTTCAGTAGTTATTTGATAATTTTCATTCGTGCTCCCCACCCCAAACCACCTTCTGGAGTCAAAATATCAAAAAGTTATATAGCTATAAACGTAAGTTAGAAGACATCTGATGTAAATATGAAATTTCATAATAATCCTTTCAGCCATTTTTACGTGAATCGTGAGCAACTTTTCGCTGAAACCACTGAAACTATTTTTTTAGATATAATTGATTTAATATTTTGTTTATTTGATGTCGTATAAAAAAATAATTCTAATAAAATTTGTTCAGTTTTTTTAGTAAATTTAGCCAATGTAAAGAAAAATAGAGGTTTCTATTTAAAAAACAAAAGTTGACCTTGAAATACCCTTGAAAGCTTGTTCTAGGTCAACAAACAATAGCGTAGTTTAGTTTCCCCCTGACACAAATAAACTTTTATTTGAGACTTTTTTTCATATAGGTAATGCATTGTTTTTGACTTATAAGACTGTCTCAAGATAAAAACTCACCCGGTATAATTAAAATTTTTATAATCACTTAAATTTTCTAATTTTTTAATATATATTTATATTTGTAATGATCTTTTGTGAGATTTAAAATTGAAATCTTCATTCCAGGGACGCCAAGATTCAGATCAGCCGCTGAGAAGCACCACCCATACCCAACCAAAAGTCAAAGCAGATATAATAATAAATAAATAAAAATAATAATTAGAAAAAAAAGCATTAATTCAACACTTTAATTTGAGTAAAGCTCAATTCCCCTTGAACATAAATTTCATTTACCCCCCAAGCCAATTTCAGAGCTAGACGTGTTTTGGAACAAATAGGAGACATTGTATTTGTACCAAAATACGTCTACACTTGAGATAAGTAGTTGTTAAAAGACCTTTTCCGAATCAAATACCAGTACAATGTCTCCAATACTGCAATTTGTTTCGAATCAAAGTCTTAAAACATTAGAAATTTTGTATAAAAATTTTGTCAAATAGGTATTTGTATTTTAAGATACAAATATAAAAAATTTGTAGATCTGAATATGATGAGAGAAAGTTCGTTATTGACTCATGCATTAAATCAGAAACAGAAAAATAATTAGATTGAAGTTTAGAGGCAATTATTTTTAAAAGTGAAATATTTTGAAGGTTATTGTTTTTTAACCGAAATTGAAATTATATTATCTATCCATATGAAATAATTTTATTAGACTGAAAAATATAAAGACGATATTGTTTCAAACCAATATCTCATATTTAATTTAGAAAAAGTAATAATTTTAATTTATTTTATTTATTTATACTTAATCATTTATTATTAATTTTAGTATTAGTAGGACGAGCACCTACCTGGAAAAAGAAAAATTATATTAGCAAAATTATTTAGTGAAATTATGAGATTTTTATAAATATATTCCAATAAAATTATATTTATTTATTTTATTTGATCGTTTTTTGAAAAATTCGAAAAAGAATTGAAAAATTTAGAGTATTTCTTAATTATTTAAATATAAGAATAGAGTATTATAAAGATATGTTACCTTAACAACCAAAGACTCATGCCTGGACCTGGAATACTCTGACCCCACATGAACACTCTTCTAACACTCGCGCACAATTAAAAATGTACTCGCGAAACATTTCGATTTCGGAGGAATAAGAATTTGTGAAAACAAGGATAGGATATGGGAAAGGATATAAGCTCACCAGCCCCTGAAGTAGGTCTGTACATCTTTATTTTTTAGAATAAAGAAGTACACATCTACCCGTTACCCTAAGATAAAGTATTTGGTTTTCAAGAAAATAAGAAAATCAAATACTTACTCTAAATCTTAATATTAGTAGGACCTGCACCTACCTGAAATAAGAAAAAAAATATTATTAGTAAAAACATATAGGGAAGTGAAAGTATTTTTTTTTTTAATATTCGGAATAAAATTATATTCAATATATTAATTATTTAATGGTTTTTTTATTTTTTAAAAATTATAAAAAAGTACTTGAAAAGTTTATAATAAATCTTACTTCTATAATTATAAGAATAGAGTATTATAAAGATATGTTACCTGACACATATTTACCATCTCCCTATCTTTCTCCCCCTTATATACCCCAGGTTCCCATTGTCCCTAAATTCCCCCCTCCTTACACTCACAGTCGATGTTTCACTCGTCACTGACTGACACATACTGACCATCTCCCGTATCTCTGCCCCTTTATATAGCTCCCCGCAACGGAGAACCATTGTCCTTTATTCTCCCCCTCATTTACCCCTCCCTATCTGGCCCCTCCTTATATACCCCTCACTGTCCCTATCTATCTCACTAAATTTTCACTTACCTCTACCAATTTTTAGCCGTGTTTACTGAATACCATTCGACTTTCACTCACCTCTAACGATGAACTCAAACTAAAATTCAAAGTTGGTTATCAAGAGTACTGGCCTCAAAAAACAATACCAGTTTTCTACCCTGGATTGTCGGCAATAGTACTAAAGTTTTTAATTGAATTTCATTCGTCTTATATGGCTGAGCGTGGACTCAGTGCGTAGATTTATGTTAACTTATTATTTTTTATTTCTTATAGTGACCATGCGTCACGACTTTAGCGCCAACTGGCGAAGAAAATGTAATCTTTGGGGGATGATTTATTAAACGTTCAATACAAAGGGACTCGCTGGGGCCCCTCTAGGCTCTGTGAACTTGTTTACTTATGATATATACCAGGGGTGGCCAAGCTACTTGATAGTCCGAGCCATTTTTCAAAATTTGAAATGTTTCGCGAGCCGCAATTAAATACGTATTTAAAAGGTATGCAAAAAAGATAATAAAAAAAAATTTTTTACAGAAATTATATTTATTGAAAACATAAATAAAAGTACAAAATATGTGTATTGAATTTAAATATTAAAAATTAAACACATTTATTTCACTTCTCTTGATAATTCTTTAAAATTTGGTGAATAATTGGTGACAGCACTTCTCAGTAATTCTTTGAGATGCTGGTTAGTTAATACTGATCGGTGTTTGGATTTCACTAATTTTAAAGTGGAATAAAATGATTCACATAAGTACGTTGTTCCGAATATTGAAATAATTCGACAAGCACCCTTTTTTAATTCAGGATACTTCGATTCTGGTACAAATTTTCAAAATTCGGTAATCGACGTCGACTTATATTTTAATTGTAGAGCTTGATCTTCTTCTAGTAATTATAATTCTCCAGATGCTTTTTGGGTCAGAATTATACTGGAAAATGGAAAACTCACCTTGAAGTATGTTAATTTCAAATGGATTCAGAAAAAAATCTAGAGACGATTTAAAATATTTCAAGTCTTGAAATCTAAATCGAGAGCCACAAATAATCCTTCAAAGAGCCGCATGTGGCTCGCGAGCCGAAGGTTGGCCACTTCTGATATATACTATAGTAGAATATTTACCCCAATTCTTTCAAATTATTTGAATAAATAAGCACAAGAGAGCGCTAGTTTCGGCAGTAGTGCTGCCTCTATGTTTAACGAATGGTCTCTATACGGGATATCGGAAAGTTTACACATACATATTTAATTATATTTAAGAAACTCTTCTTACCATGGTTAAAAAAACTAAACCAACATTAAACAATAACTAATACATTTTTTAAGAAAATCTTAATTTATAATTACAACACAGTTTCTGAGATAATAATTAATATTTATTGAAAAATCTATAATGAAAATTTGCACTAAAAACAAGCTGGCAACAACGTATATATTTAACCTAAAAAGTGGGTTAACTTTAGTACTTTTTTGACGTTAAAAATTAAAAATCTATGCCATTTGAGCAAACTCAACCAAATTTTGTATACATAATCAGTGAGCCCTCAGATGTCTAAAAAAGTAAAAACTAACCGCCCAAAATGGGGGGGGAGTCAGAAAATGAAAATCTTGGCCCTTGTACCAAACTCAATAAAATTTTGTATACATAATCCGTGAGCCCCCAGGAGTCTAAAATTGTAAAAACTAACCCCCCCCCTACATGATTATAAATAATAATATTAAATATATGAGGGGCCAGGTTGTATGGTAAAGTCAAGTGGATGGCCACATCAGAACACGTCAGCTTATTTCTTCTTTATTTCCACAATTTGATTTTATTTATTTTCTTAGAAAGACAGACTCTGGTAAGCGAAATAAGTACTATAGGTTATAATGAAAGGCAGTCTATAAATTATTTAAATTTTATTCAAATTTCGACGTTTCGGAGACTTTTTTCTCTCCTTCTTCAGGTTACTTGTAGTATTTCTTTTAAATAATTATCAAGATTTTTTTTCATTATTATTATAATATTATAAATATATGAATAGGATAATAAAAATTTGTAAAGTTTTATTTTTACTTTTAGTTAAAATTTGTATTCTTAATTAATAATAGTCGAGCAAAATAATAAATATTAGACTTCCGCTGCACAAGCTGGAAATAATTTTAATCGATATTATTTATAGGCATCCAAAATAACAGTTATTTATGAGTTTGTATTATGCATTCATTTGATTTTTATAATCTAAATGTTGAGCTTTGTTTTCAGTACTTGATAAAGTGCTTGCTTGAAAGGACGAAACGTCGTACGAAAATTAAAATTAAACGTTAATAAAAAAAGATTCTCCACATGGTTTTATTTTGATTTATTTAAATAAGTTTAGACATTTTTAGAAATCTAAATAAAGAGTTATTTTCTATATTTTTTTCTATTTTAATTAAAAGGAGGAAAATTGAATTGATTTTTTGAATACATTTTTAAAAATATTTTTTTATAATATTTAAAATTTGGGTTGTTATAGTCCATCTTTGAAATCCAATAATTACCCTCATTCTATTATTGAAAAGTGTTATAAAGTAACTAAAAATAGAATTATTAATAATAATAATAATGTGACAGAGAATAGCAAGTGTTGGACATTCTGTAGATTTCCATATACAGTGAACGCTCTATATAAGCAACTCATTTGAACAAATTTCAATAAAAAAGTTTCTTATTGGGAAAAAAGTATAAAAATACTTACCGCCTGGAAAATATTTTCACTTGCTTCTTTTACTAACTAAGATGTGTATAATAAATAAATTCAGTTTTATTTTGCAAAAGAAAACATTTTATTATTATTATCAAATAAGAATAGTTATTAAATATATTTAAAAAAAAATCAAATGTTAATAAATATTTGGTTTAGTACAGCACCAATTGCCTAAACAAACAAAAACAATTATATATATTTGTTCATGATAGCTTTTTCTCTTATTCTTTGTAACAAAAGAACCTCATTGCAGGGTAAATCATTTTCTTTTGCCCATTCTATCACCAAATTAAATGAATTTATAACATCATTCATGTTTTTATTGGAGTCATCCGACGTTTTTTCATTTTCTTCAACAGGAGTAGCTTCAATTTCTACTTCAGAATTTTCTTCAAGGTTAAATGGATGATTTGCCTCGCTTGTTCCACTTGCCCACTACATAATTCCAGTATCTGCTAAATTACAATCATTAAATATCGAATTATACAATCTTGCCAAGGGAATATCATCTTCTTCTGAAAAGTGATCAGAAGGAATGTTGTGTTGAATTTCATCACTTGACGAAAAAAGATGTTTAAATGAATTTTGTATAACTGACACGGGAATTTCATTCCATGCCTGCACTACTAAATAAACAACATCTTTCAAATTTATATTTTTCAGTGCTGAAACTATTCCATCTTCTGCACCTAAGGCTGCAAGACATGCAAGTAGATGTTTGCGATAGCGTTGTTTTAGTGATTTTATCACATTTTGATCTAGTGGTTGCAATAATGGTGTGTTATTAGGGGGAAAAAACATAGCTTTGAAATTCGGGTTACCAGTAAAATTATTCTCAGACCCATGGCAAGTTGCATTATCTACTAAGAGAAGGGCTTTTACAGGAAGGTTTTTAGATTCCAAGTGTCGAGTTACTGAAGGTATGAATATATCATTATACCAGTCGCTAAAAAGTGTATAAGTTTGCCAACCATTTTTGGATGATTTGTAATAAACTGGCAAATCCATATTTTTGAAGCAACGAGGAGATTTCGATTTCCTTATCATCATCAAATTTAATTTATGCATACCTGTAGTGTTTACGCATGGCATAATTGTTACTCGTTCCTTCAATGCTTTTCTTCCAGCAGCGGATTTTTCAAAGTTTCTAACATTAGTTTTGTTGGGCAAGCTTTTATAGACGAGACCAGTACCTTGGGGACCACAAAAAAGGTTAGATAAAGTTTTTAGTAAATTTATATTTTAAAGTACTTTACTCTAGAGTAAGATAGTACTTTTTTAAATTCTTTAAAATTTATTTATTTAATCGTTTTAATATAGCTGATTTAACCTTGCTTAAGTAGAATGAATAGGCTTCTCTCTGGGAAATGCTAAAAATTTGGGAGGAAATTTTATGAGTAACCATAGCAACTGCGTTGTTTTTTTATCAGTTACCTTTGCTGAAGACATAGAGGAATCCACTTAAAATCAAAAATAGCGATTGTTTCTCATCTAGTACATGAGGAATAACCATTCTATATTGAATTTTTGACGTTTCGGTTTATATTGGTAACCATTGCTGAAGAGATGGAGGAATCGACTTAAAATCAAAAATAGCGATTGATTCTCATCTATTACTTGAGGAATAATAATCCTACATTAGATTTTTGACGCTTCGATTATTATTGTTAACCATTGCAGAAGACATGGAGGAATCGGCTTAAGATCAAAAATAACGATCGATTCTTATCTAATACTAGAGGAACAACCTTATTGCATTCCATTTTGATGTTTTGACTATTAATGGCAACCTCTACTGAAAACGTGGAAGAATCGACTTAAAATCAAGCTTGAGTTGTTTACCAAAAAGAATTTAGTCTTTTTGATTTTAAGTCGATTCTTCCACGTTTTCAGTAGAGGTTGCCATTAATAGTCAAAAGATCAAAAATGGAATGCAATAAGGTTATTCCTCTAGTATTAGATAAGAATCGATCGTTATTTTTGATTTTAAGTCGATTCCTTCATGTCTTCATCAATGGTTACCAATAATAACCGAAATGTCAAAAATCGAATGTAGAATGGTTATTCCTAGATTGTTAAATGAGAATCGATCATTATTTTTGAATTAAAGTCAACATGAACTGCAAATAGCAAGTGATATCTGATTAATAATAAAGGAATAAACATATTAATATTTCTAATGAATTTGGATAAAGTTTAGCAACGATCCGTGGTAGTTTATTTTATCTTGAAACAGTCTTATAACTCAAAAAAGTGCATTATATGAAAAACAGTTTCAAATAAAAGTTAGGGTATGTCTAGAATAGGTATGTCTAGAAATCTATATACATAATAAAAAGTTGGTTAATTTTTACAATTTTAGAACTAAATTATTAAATTATTAATTATTATTAAATTATTTATTTAATAATTAAATATTTGATCATTATTATTTGATAATTAAGTTGAATAATTGTTAAAAATAATTATTATTTGGATTATTTTTTTAGATATAATTGATTTAATATTTTGTTTATTTGATGTCGTATAAAAAAATAGTTCTAATAAAATTTGTTCAGTTTTTTTAGTAAATTTAGGCAATGTAAAGAAAAATATAGGTTTCTATTTAAAAAACAAAAGTTGACCTTGAAATACCCTTGAAAGCTTGTTCTAGGTCAACAAACAATAGCTTACTTTAGTTTCCCCCCTGGCATAAATAAACATTTATTTGAAACTTTTTTTCATATAGGTAATGCATTGTTTTTGACTTATAAGACTGTCTCAAGATAAAAAAATCACCTGGTATAAGTAATATTTTTATAATCACTTAAATTTTCTAATTTTTAATATATATTTATATTTGTAATGATCTTTTTGTGAGAGTTAAAATTGAAAAACCAATTATATATTAAAAGTGAAATTGAATACTGCGATTTTTTGCAAAAATTTGCAGTTTTTCAACAAAAATTTGGTTGAGCGGTAGCCACCCTGGCACCCCCCCCCCCCTAGGAAAATTCCCTTAACTACGCCAATGGCCATTTAGAAATAGCCAAATATTTATTATCAAAATCAGCACAAGTAGACCCAAAGGAAAGAAATAATTTGAATACTCCTCTAATGTTGGCATGTAGAAGGGGCAGATGTCTCTATAGTCAATTTGCTATTGGACAAAGGGCCGGCTATAAATTACCTAGATAAAGATAATTGGACACCTCTACATGCTGCAGTACAGGGCCGTACCTAGGAGTTTTTCGGTGGGTGAGGGGGGAGGGGTTAATATCTCCTTCAAAAGCCATATACATATTGTCAAGTAGAATGACTCCAAATTGGCGCCATGATTTTGGTGTAGGGTTTTTGGATGAGCCACTCTGTGTGTTGGCCCCTCTGAACTTCGAGGAGATGAGATGACATGTTTTTGGAACAAAGAAGTTAGTTTTTAAGTTCATAGATGAAAGTGGTCAAATAATTATTGTTATAGATTATAGTCAAGTTATTGCTGAGTTATTGTTTTGTATTTGAAATAAGAAAAGTTTTGTTATATATATATATATAATCTTCAAGTTGTTATTAAATATAAATTGTTAAAACGAATTTATTAACCCATTTATTTCCCTCGTCAACCTTCGTGCAGGATTCAAATTTGAATCCCCATACCTTAATCTAATATTGAATAAGTAATTCGACACATATCATTCTTCATTCCAGGGACGCCAAGATTCAGATCAGCCGCTGAGAAGCACCACCCATACCCAACCAAAAGTCAAAGCAGATATAATAATAAATAAATAAAAATAATAATTAGAAAAAAAAAGCATTAATTCAACACTGTAATTTCAGTTAAGCTCAATTCCCCTTGAACTTAAGTTTCATTTACCCACACCCCCACCCCTCGCAACGTTCTCAAATTAATTTTAAAAATGCAACATGTAATCTAGGAATATAATAATATTTAAAATCTGTAAATTTTTTATCATAATAATTTGTGCAAATTTCTATCAAAACAAGTATTTAATTTAGAAAAAAATAAGCACTTAGCCATTGTATTTATTACTTGTTATACTACCAATTCAATTGACGTCCGAAAATTTCCCTTATATTTTCAGTTGAATATAAATACTTAAAATTTCATATAAAATATATTATTGTTTGCATGAATTTTAGTTATGAAAATTAAACAAGAATTTTGTATTTTATTTTTGTAAAATCAATACCAAAAGTGAAATTATAATTGCAATAGTAGCTATATGTTATAATATATGCGTTTTCGATAATGTGTATTATTATTAATAGGAAAATGTGTGTGTAAAATTATGCAAACGAAATTATTATATATGATTATGTCTCGATATATAATTTATACAGAGGCATAGACAGCTGTTTAGCGAGAACAGGGGGCACCACGAGAAGGCAGCTGTCGCCACCCCCCACATGGATAGATAAATAAATAATAATTAAACGGAGATCGCAAATTTCAAAATATACTAATAGAGTGATACTTTTAAATATTTCCTTTATTTACAAATGTATAAATCACTTGGAAATACAATTTGAAATTTTAAAGTTGAAAATAATGAAAATTTCAAGCCTAGACGTGTTTTGGAACAAATAGGAGACATGTGCGGAAATTCCTGAATTAAGACCATCGGGAACGTCATGCGGGCCAGGATGAATTTCCTTTCCGCATCGACCGAGCCTAATCCCACTCCATCTAAGGGATAGGTGAAATTTTTCCAGCAGCAATGCTGAGAAAGTGCAATATAATCAGCATAATAATAATAATAATGTGACAGAGAATAGCAAGTGTTGGACATTCTGTAGATTTACATATATTAAGAGCCTGTCATTTAGAATTGGTTGCTTGTTCAAAAAAACCAACTGTAAATTACTGCGTGTACTACAACTTGTTTAAAGATAAAATATGTTATATAGTGAACTAAAAGACAAATCCGGTTTAGTATATGGGATACCATGTTCATGTGGAAAGTCTTATGTTGGACAGACAAGACAGAAATTGAAGACAAGAATTGGACAACACAAGACCGACTGGAAACCTGAAAATAAAAATAATAAAACCGCCCTTGCGTCTCATAACTTTGAGAGTGCGCATTGTTTCCGGTTTGGGGAGGTTCAAGTCTTGGATTTGGAGAACAACTATTGCAACAGGAATGTGAGTGAGATGAATTTTATGAAGGCGTTGGACACTGTCAATTTTAGATCAGATACTCAACACCTTAATTCAGTATAAAGCGGCATCATCAATTATTTCAAGAGTAATTATAAATGAATATTTGAATAAATGAGGAAAATGAAGAATTTACATCTCATCTGCAGTTGGTATTTTTATTAAACATTTAATGACAGATATACCTACTTTGAATGATCAATTTTGTTTGAGGTTTTTACTTTATCCAATGCGAAGAATGGGTAAAGTATTGTAATCGGTCTCGCGCCAAGCGGGACTTCAAAGGGTCCAGAGGTAAAGACTACGAAACCCATGGACTCAATTAAAGTCACAAATTGTAGTATTCAATTAGGTTGAATTTTAGCACGTGACGGTTTTGCCAAAAATTACATGGGGTCTCGTCGAGAGGCCAAAAAGTGCGATTTTTTCATTTAGTGCATGCGGATGTATGGATGTATGTTATCGTTTTTTTTGGATAACGATTTTTTCGAAAATAAGTGTTT
>JALMQS010000223.1:0-242078 GCA_024734495.1 Forficula auricularia
GTCAAATTTCGTTTCATTTAAAATTAATACACGTAACATTACTTAGAATTTAGAGATAAATTAATCTATTTTAAAAAGCTGCATTAGTCTACGAATTTTATGCATTTGGCTTATGGTATCCGCAACTAATAGCGTTGTTACCTATATATTTTAAGTCACGTCTAAATGCATTACTTTGAACCGGAAAAAGGTTATTCAAATTAATTAAAACAAAAAGTACGAGGGTCCCAGAAACGATTCTGAAACTAAGTCATGCAAGCAAAATATTAGATGTACATTTTGCGAACGATTTGAATCTGAAAACAAACTCTTCTTCCAAGGTGCAGCTTATGTGGTAATATGAATCAAATTACAAATAATGAGGGCTAAATCTTCAAATACTTATAACGATTCGCCTTTTTTCTCTTTAAGTTCTGGTTAGCTAGGAATCTTAAAATCTAATTCTTTGTTTTGGAAATACAAACTTGGCAAGTAAACGAATGTGCTTCCATTTCCCAGTTATCATGGCCATCAGGACTGTACCTGGACAGTCAGAGTAAAAACTTTGTCCTTATGTTTAAGCTATTTCTAATTACGAATAAGAACATTTTGAGTGAGTTCATTCTAAATTCCATTCGTCCTGCGATTATGACGAGAGAAGCGAGATCGTCTTCTAAATTCAGGATATCATTAACCAGAAAATCATTTACACAGATACAATTAAATTAAAACCACTTTGTTTGTGTCAGAAAACTTCAAGATCTGGAAAATCTTGACATTGAATTTTATCAGTAATACAATTTTTTTGATTAAAAAATTTATATATTTATCTACTGTAAAGAAATTGAAATAAAATTATCTAAAAATATAAAGTTAGACATGGTGTTTTTATAATTTTACAACGTGTATAATAAAAGTAATACTATCTCGATTTTTCGTTCTCGAGAGATTTAAACGAATTAAGAATTGATTAATTAATTAAAATAAATGAAAATAAATAAGCTGACGTGTTCTGATGTGGCTATCCACTTGACTTTACCATACAACCTGGCCCCTAAAATTAATTTATAATCATATAGGGTGGGGGGTAGTTTTTGCATTTTTTATACTTCTGGTGTCCTAACTGATTATGTATACAAAATTTGGTTGAGTTTGCTAAATGGCCAAGATTTTCATTATTTGACCCTACACCCCCCCCCCATTTTTGCGGTTAGTTTTTGCATTTTTAGACTTCTGGGGTCCCACTGGTTATGTATACAAAATTTAGTTGAGTTTGCTCAAACGGCCTAGATTTTTAATTTTTAACCCCCCCTCCACCTCCTTAATTTTGGGTGGATATGCACCAAAATCTAATCAGCTCTTAAGCTCAATGGACCAAAACTACGTGTGAAATTTGGTTTCGATATTCACACTAGTTTTTGAGCTAGCTCGCCACAAAAATTTGGTAACGCACAGACTAACAACCAGACAGACTAACAGACATTTTTACAAAACAATTATTATATCGAAAAATATAATTTTTTCGATGTTCACTTATTAGAGCTCTTTTGTAGAGCGAAATTCGTTTCGCTTCGAATTTCGCTTTAAAAATCAAAATAGTTTCAGCCGTTTTTGAGATATTTCGAAAAAAAGAAGAAAAAAAACACTTTTTTCATACACGATAACTATACTTGACCATACCCTGTATGGTAATGTAAAAAATGCAAATCTTGAATATTTAAAAAAAAAAAAAAAAATACATTAATGAAAGATGACCATTTCTTTTTTATATATTTCGTGTGGATGAAATGTTAATGAGATAAAAAAATCATCGCTTTTTGAAAGACCTCCACTATGATATGGTGGCCGAAGTGGATGTGATATTACTTCTCCTATGTCAAGCATTTTCCTTTCAATTTTATATTTTTCCTAATATTTGTTAGACCTCCCCCCTTGAATTTCTATTGACCACATTATCACTGTACCAATCTCTTTCTTTGAACATCGTTAAAATTAATTAATTATTTAACAATTTTAATCTAAGAACATGATAAAATGAAAATTGCACAAAATGTGGCTTGAGTATAGTACTTTTGTGCTGTTATAAGGAAGAAATTAAAAAGTTTCTGCAGGAAGTATCCTGGAAACTATAGTTTTCAAAGGGGCTTTTTTATTTGAGAATATAGTTTCGAAATCGTTTCCTCTAGATGACACAATTTTATACCAACACAATGTTATATATGCCATCCATCTTAAGTATATGTATCTCACTTAACATTTAAGATCTATACGGTATAAGTTCAGATGCTTTCATCATGCCAAGGTATGAGTGAATTTGTAGATAACTCAGCAGGAAAGGCTTGTCTTTAAAAAATAAATAAAAAATAATAATTCAAGTTTCTTTAAAAGAAAAAAGTTAATATTTCCTGTGGATCTCGTAAAGAGGTGTTAGTTTTGTGTTAGGGGTGTTTTTCACCTGAAATGCAATATAATTACATAAAAAATTTTAAAAAACTTTTTCTATCTACTTCGCTTTTTCTGACCATTTGTGACGTCATAGGAGGCGCGTGTGAGTTTGAGCCACCATCATTTTTTTCTCCTTCCCTTCTGATGGCTCATCATTATCTTTATCTTGATTCGGCTGAGAAGGGTTCAGAACCAGCTTTGACGCCAGGACCCGACCAGACCCTGAGGGAGCCCCGCCGAGGCCCTAACAACCCTACGATTTATGACTGAGCAAGTGAGAGGGACTTTCAATAGTGTTCTCTCGCTCATTCGTTCTCGGGAGACTTCAATGCCCGACGAATTTATTAATTAATATTAGAAAAATTAAAAGAAGCAAATGAGAAGCTCTATTATTTCAGATAAATCACCCCTCTAAAAAACAGCTTAATAAAAGAAGAATAAAATGTTTTATATATTTCGTGGATGGAATATTAATGTACGATTAAATTCCAGAAGGAGAATTTAAAGGAGCATTTCAACAATAATTCAAGACAAAACTCATGAATAGAGACATAAAATAAAATGAGTTTAATGTTGGCACTTTGTTGAGAGAATTTCAAGTGTCGTTTAAGTCAAATGAGGAGAATAAAACATGACCACCTCTACTTGCGTATAGAAAGAAAAGTGTTAAAGAAAAAGTCTACATTTAACAATGAACAAGTTTATGTCATTACCAAGAAACGAAAGAATTGATTTTAAATGTCCCTTCTGATTTCAAAAACAATCTCCTCATCTATTTACAAGACCGTAGCCAGAGTGAATCACCAGGGTTTGATCCCCCTCGATATTTATGTTAAGAAGAGAAATCGCTTTATTACGTATATTCTTTACCAAATTTAATTTTATACTAAAATATATAATCATTACTTTAACTTCATTTATTCTACATATATAAAATCATCTAATAAACATATCTCAAAATAATATAGTAAGTATATGATTCTTAACCCATAAATCCCCCCCCATATTTTTTTCTGTCTAAGGCCTTTCCTATATATACAGTAGGTAGTAATTGACCAACTAGCATTAGCATGTATGCTCTAAATGAGAGTATAGCCATTGGATTTCTTATTATTGACAAATAAAGTAAGACTCAATTTCTATCTCCATTTCAAAATCTGCAGCTTTAACATATACCTGAGGAGAGTTCCATACATGGTCGTAGCCAGAGATATTTTTTTTTATTTTTTAGTAGTTACCCACCAAGGGTTTAAAGGGGAGTATGGATATACTTCTAGGAGTTGAAGCCTCCATTTTACCCATATTACTTTTTTATGTGAGTATTTTTTATTAAATTTTTATTGAACGTTCATTTATATCCTGTAAAATTTCTGTTTACCTCAGCATTACGGGGTGTTAACGCCCTTAACTCCCTTCTGGCTACGGCTATGGTTCGTTAACACCTTAACCCTCCCCCTCTGGCTACGGCTATGGTTCCAGGGAGGGAAAATATGTTCATATCTACAAATACTCAATTGGTATTTTCGTTGATTCTAAATGACCATGTTTGGCACCTAACCATTTTATAATGAAGGAGTGTTGGGCCCTTTTAAATCTTGATCAATTACGAGTACTTTTTCCCATTTAATAGTCCACATGAAATTAACACGATTTAAGGTATCTCAATTTTTTGGAGCAGCAGAAAAGGAAAAATAAAAAATATGTTGAAATTATCTTCTCTACTTGATTCTATTGAAAATAAAGTCACTCTCTATTATTTTGTTAAACCAACAAGTTGTTTTTATTTTAAAATAGTCTAGAATTAAGAAAATCGCCGGGAGGGTGGGGTTTATAGCGTCCGCCATCTCGTGTAAAACACTAGGGCCTTCACAATTCTATCAAACTTAAGGGTGACAGGGAGCAACAGAGCTCTTTCAAACTCATCATTTAATGTATTGGAATGAAAGCAATCATATCTTTGACATGAAGTGCTGCAAAGTGAAGCCTTGAGAAGACGCCCTTATTCCTAATGTATATTCCTAGATTCAAACCACATCCAAAAAATGTTAACTGAAAAAAAGTCAATTTATAAAAAGGCTAATGAATCAGCTAATAAATTTATTTAGTATTTACGTTTAGAAAAAGTCACTTGGTCCGTATAAAGTCTCAATTACGGGAAATATTCGATTTAAAATTACAAACAAATTTTACAAACAAACTCGGAAATTTCTTCATCCCCATTATTTCTAGACTTTTCTGAATCTTAAAATTTCTAGCTGCGAGAATCAAGCTCTGGCTAGATGTTGCACCTTCCTGCAACTTTATCATTGAAAAAAAAACGTTTGAAAAAACTTCAAGTTATTATATTCTTCTTCGTGTTTCAAAATAAAGTTATCAATCAAAAATACGCATTCAAGTGAAATTTATAACAATACATCCTCGAGATGTCATGAATTTTGAAAGAAAGGTGTCTGTCTATTTTGAGGAATTATAGGTACAAAACCATTCAAGAGAATCGATGGATATTATATGAATTTTATAGAATTATTATGTAATCTCTTTAGTTGAAATCATATACAGCCCAGACCGCATTTAAAGACTATTGTTTGTGCAAATATATTGAACTCCGCATATGGAAAGACAAAATTCTTCACAAAACACTTCTGCTTAAGTCTGTGCAAAAGTTCACATCACGTTTTCACAGTGCACATCATCCTTAGCCAGAACTCTTTTCGAATACTACTGAAATACTCACCAATCCCCTTGAATATAAAAAACAACGTGCATGAGAACTTAGTTATAAATACATTGCCCTCAGAAGACAAAAATTGTATTTTTAATGTAAAAAGAATACTCTTTTTAGACTTCCACGTTCAATTTTAATAAAATGTACTAACTACGACTGAAAATGCGATACTTGTAAATACGCCAATAGCACGCTGTAGTCCCTACTTAAGAACTAATCATGCTATATGTTGCTTAACTTAGGTGATGATTTAGTAACCGGTGTTTTCAACTTACCAAGAACATTGGTTGATTCTTTTTAATTCATGATAAAAGAAGAGGATGTTGAAGGATGTCGAAGGTACCCTCTTTATTTGATTCCAAGCTATTAATTAGCTCAAAATAGAGGAAATGTTTAATTTACAACAGTTATATTTTTTTATAATTCAGCCTTTAAAAAAATCACTTTCCTTTTCATCGCTTTTTCACCCGAACCGAGCGCGCCAGGCAAAACGTTCTTCAGACGGTCAGAAAAGGGTCAAACTAAAGGGCCTATGCAATGGAGAATCCCTCAGGCAATCTATGGCATGCAACATTCTTCTTTTCTAACCCATGAGTTTTCTTAAGAATGTTTTTTCAACCATAAAATATATATAAATAAATAAAAAAAAACAGACGAAAAGATTTTTTAAAAACCGCAACAGGGTCACACGCATTTATTTCTTCAACTCTTTGCCACCTTGAACCCAGAGCCAGAGGCCATGAGGACCAACACCGGTCCAGGAAGAGCAGCCACTATTCATTCATTAAAACAGAAATCGAATTACCGGTTTCCGAGCAACCCATCCATGATTGATTCCTTACCCAATTAGCTCTTACAAGAATCGATTCCCTTTACTTTTCAAATTAGAAAAACATTAAAAGAACCTTAATGAATACTCAGTCAGTGTCCGTTAACATCTATCTAATGTGAATTCTCTAAACATTCTGAAAAGTAACAATATGGCTCATTAAATGAATGTAGATAATATTTATTTTTTAAAATCAATTAGCTTGAATTTAAATAAATAAATTAACTTTTTTTATTAAAAATATCTATAAAGTGAATAGTACGAGTCATGAGTCGCGCTATATTTATTAACTCAATGAGATGCAAACTACTTGACTAAAAATAATTTGATTCATACTATATTCGCATAAACTATATTTCTAAAATCGCCAGTTGTATAACTTTACAAATTCCTCCTTCAAATACCTCTCTCCTTAAGAAGTTACTAATGACTGATTGGAGTCTTGAACATCGTCGGGTAATTTTTCATTCTCGCTACTTGAATTTTTATTCAGAGAAGTATAGTCATGGGTTTTCAAATTAAGATAGAGAGTAGCTACTTTTACTATCTCTCTTTAGGTCTTCCCAATCAATATTTTCATTGTGATGCACACAACATGACTGTAATTCAGAAAACTCTAATAATGCCATTTCTGTTGATTCTCACTTTTTTATTAAATAATTGTATTTCATGTTTCGGGGATCAATAGGGAACTGCGAATTGTGAACATATAGCAATTAGAAAAAACAGTAATTCATATTTCTATGACTTTCATTTTCTCATTAATATCTTTGAATCTAACATCTACAGATATACCATAAAAACAGACACATACCCATTATTTCTAGTTATATTATATATTTGTGGTTGTATACCCTATAGCAGCAGTCCCAAATTGGGGTTCGCAAAAATTTTCAATAGGAAATAAAAATATTTATTTATGAACATTTTTAAAATCTCAAAAGAGTTGATCGATATCAGATCAGATAATATGCTTGAAATGAAAAAAAGTATTTCAGAATTTTGGAAAAGACGACAGACAGGAAGTATATCCGTCTAATGCAAAAGAAGCCTTGGTAATCCTAATTCTTTTTGCGACTACATACCTAGATGTGAAACAGCATTTTCATCATTAATTTTAATAACAAATAATCATGCCTTTCCACGGAGACTTTGGAAAATTCCTTGCGGCTTAGTATTTCTGCAAGTGAACCAGATATTGATTTGTTGTGTAAAAACATGCAACCGCAGCCATCTCATCAAATTGTTTTGTGAACTTCATGCTATGTATCGTTTTTCTTATTTTAAAAACTATTTGTAAGTAAGTTACTATTCTTTGTGATAAAATATAAAATAAAAATTTTGACGACTGAAAATGTTTTTTTTTTTTTTTGGGGGGGGGGGGGTCCGCGGATTTTTTTTCAGATTTAGGGGGCCATGGCATGAAAAAAGGTTTGGAAGCACTGCCCTATAGGGATATACAGCTACAGTGGTACCACAAGATTACATATAACAAGAAAGTGAACTTATTTATAGCATTGAAGTCTCCGGCTGCCAACGACCTTGCTTATTCAAAGCACCGATATCTATAGTTACATCGTTAAACTGAATGTGGCAAGCTTAGTTTTTAGATGGAGGGTTCATTGTGTGCTATTGAAATACTTATAATTTCTCAATTTCAATCATATTGTGTGCATCCGATCCGAATTGATTGGGAATATCTTAAAGGGTGATCACTTTTAATTTCCACTAAAACCCAAGACTCCTTAAGAATAAGACCATTGATAGCATAGTGAGAATCACAACAAAAATTTAACCGAATAAATTTTATAATAGTTTGTTATTATATGAATTTGAAATTTAGATTTTAGAGGAATCATCAGAATTTAAGGTATTTAAGTACTACCGAAACGCATTAATTTAAACATTTTTTATAAAAGTTATTTAGATATCATTTTGAAATTTAATCTATCAGCTTTTTTATATATCTAAATATTTATTTATTTATTTTAATTATGTTTTTAAAATAACTAAGCCTGAAGGTATGTTTTTCTCTTTCTTCTTTCAATTGATTATTGTAGATCTGGAAATTGTGATAAAAAACGGTTGCCGCTTTCGTCTGAACTGCTTCGATTCATTGTCACGATATGGAAGAGAACAATAGACATAAAATTGATAAATTGCTTAATTTTCTTTTGTAAAATCTTTAAGTAGTCAATTCTCACTTTCAACACCTTGTCAACCAACATTTGATTTTTCCACTGTTTCTTAATTTACAAAATAAACAAGTTTTAAAATGTGAATTTCAAAAAATGTTTAGAGACTCATTTCCATATCAAACGATCACCCGTGATTGTTTATTTCTGAAATCTCCTTCTAATGATCCCATGATATAATTAATTCGCTTAGTAATCATAAAATATTTTTCATATTGTGTAGGTTTTTAATTTTTTTTTTTTTTTTTTGAATCCAGCTGTCCATTTCAAAATAAATTGAAATAATTAATGTCACCAGGATTATATGATAAATGGAGATTTCAATCTAAATTCTATGTTGTTCCAAAGAAAAGTATTGTTTGTTGTTTATTAGTATTTGGGGTGAATTTTTCCCGCTCAGGAAGTAGTAATCATAGTAAATATAATATTAGGTCGAAGTGCAAATCTCACCCTCTGCAAGGGTTGATTGCTTTGCACGTGTGCGGTGCATTCGTGTGCACCGGTCGGTCATTACCGAAGCAATGAATTGAATAAGATAACGGTGGGCGGCCGGCCAGAACGTATTTCCGGTTCCGGTCACCCCCGCTGTAGGAGATTCGCGCCAACGGTCGGTCCAAACCAAATCACCCCCTGCCTAGCAACTGACACAATAGGGGATTTAAGCCTTAATCACGAAAACCACCCTAAGTTCACTTTTCGTTTTCTTTCCCCCTTTATTTGTTCTATTATTTATAAATGATTAGGATCTGAAATCTAGACAAGTTTAACGGGATTAGCTTAAGCTTCGGCATATATTACTAATAGTTAAAAAGAATGTTGGAAACTCATTTGAATTATGTGCTGAAATATGTCGCTTAATTTGCTCAAAGAATGAATGAAAATATTTAATTAAAAAAAATTATATTTGGCCTAGATCTTCGTCAGTCCACCTGGAGTAACTGGATCCTGACTTGATCATTATTTATATCAGTATATTGTTTGATGACTTGATCTGTTTGATAAACATTCTCTTCTAATTTGCCAAATTCTTCATATTATCAATTTCAGTGGTCTTTCATATAGGCATTTATTTCGAAGAGTGCATTAAAGTCACTCGAATAAATTTTCTTTATTTTTATATATTATATTTTTTGTTTCGTCTGAAAAGAAAATATGTATTTTCAGGCAATAAATTAGATTATTTAACCATTTTCACAATTGGTATATTCATATAACTTCAGATCTTTTCTTATCTATCTTCACATTTATATTGTCTTACTTGTTGGACATCGCTCACCTATTAAATCTTAAATGTCCATCCTCATTCTTGTAATTTATCTTTATCGAAATAAACGTTTCTTTTATGCGTCAGATACTTATCGAACCATCAACTTACTTGATTAGGTGGAAGTTTTTTCTAAGGTTTTACCTTTACAAGTTTCACGTCCCCTTATTTTCATCTTCCTATAAAGAATATCAGTAAAATTTCAATACATATCATTATTCTATTTCTTTATTTTTTTAAATATTTTCGATTATAAATGAAAAAAATATATTGATGTATTGTAATTATGTGAAGTGATTAACAATTTATTATGAGATGAGATTACCTACTTGTATTATACCAATACCAAAAGAAGGCCGAGCTCATGATATTTTCACTATCAAATTAAAAACAAAATATACCTACACATTATATTTTTAATTCCTTTTTCTCTATGACTTCTAGAGATAAAAATTATTTTCCTACTTCCGACTCTCCTAAAACTTATTCATCCATTCAAAATGGTGATTTACAACTATTTAGAAGACGTCAATTCTAGCTTTGATTATTTCAAAAATTCCCAAAACCCCTGATTTTTTTTCTTTACTCTGTGCTAACAATTTGAGCTAATCCAATCCTCAATTTGTTTATCTCTACGACTTTTAAAATCGCCTACCTAATTCATTTTTTCTAATCCAACAATTTTCAAGATCCTTCGATTAAAACCATAAATATCCTTTTTTATTGCCAGTCATTTAAAACTTTAACATCTTGGCACTTCTTAGATTTTTATGAATTAAAAAAAAAATGAAATGGAGAATAGGAATATTTTAGGAGTGAGAAAAAACAATAGTTTTTATAAATAATAATATATATATATATATTTAAAAAAGCTTTACAAATAAGTAGATTTTAGTATATGCATATATTTATATATCAATCAAAAATAGTAACATCTTAATTGGTATCAACGTTGCATTATTTTCATTTATGTGACCATTTTTTTTTTAATATCAATCGATTAGAAGAGAGTTTTTCCCATTTGGCAAGAAATTCGGAAGACATTTCATTATTAAATTTAGTCTTCCATTAATACAAAAATTCTATTTTTAAGAAATAACATCAATGAAGAAATTAAAGAAACAGATTTTAAAAGAATAAAGTATCTATAGATAGATATTAATATTTTTTGTCATAAATCCTTCTTTTTTAATATAAACTATATTTTGAACATTAATTCAATGAATAACTTTGAATAGTATAAAAAGTTTAGAAATATATATAAAATACAAGATATCAACATTTTTGTTATGTGAAGATGGAAGATGATTGAACAAAATTTAACGATTCATAAAACTGGGTTATTTTGTATAAAATGAAATTGTAGAAAAATAGATTTTTTTTATAAAATATAAAAATATGGTAATTGTGAACACAGTCTTAATAAATAAAATTTCACTTTTAAAGTTAAGGCACAGAAATGTCCATTTTTTTCACTTCATAGAATGTAAAAAAAGGAATAGAGTGATATTATTTACAAATTTATATACAATATAAATAGATATATATATATGAATATATATATATATAGGTATATATAATAATATATTTTTATATAAAAATATGATTGTCTTTTTTGTTATGACTAGAAAATATTCAAAAATAACATTCGAAATTGTAAAGGCATCAAACAGGATCAGCATTCAGTGACCATCATCCCGAAAATGTATTTCTTGCAAGCTTGACTGATAAGTGCGCGCGAGAAAGGTCCAGAGATGCTGAGTGCCTCACGCTTGGGTGTCCCATCCGGAGAAGATTCTCGATGAAGGGTGCTGAATATCACACCTGCACACGGACAAAGAGAAAGCGGGCTGTTAATTGGAGGTGTTGATTACAAGATTGATACAAAAAAATCATCCGTTTTTTTTAGACTAATTCCATTAGGTAAACCTTAATTTTTGATGAAAAAATAAACTCCAATAATCTATTATTATTAATATATAAATTTAATGGCCATCGGGGAAAATTGATTTTATATAGAATCTGGACCAATAATTAATTCTTTGACTTTTTCAAATTTATAGATTTTACCAATAAATTATTTTTGATTAGAATATTCCAAAAATAAGTGAAATAACAAAAAAATAAATAAATTATAATAATGAAATAATAGTAAAAATTACGATTACTTTTTTTAGCTAGTTCATCTTAGGTGTTCATGAAAGAAACGTGTAAAATATGTACATTACCATCTCACGATTTCGAGACATTGAACGCTTCATTTCGTTTTGCATTTTGGAAAAGGGAAAGCTGAATTAATTTAACCTACGAAATTGTTTGTCATATGAAAAAAATATCAAAAATTCGTGACTCGAAAATTTTGTGATTTATTTAGTAAATAATCAAGTGATTAAATTGAAAGTTTTTTACCGAGGGTAGCAGAAATTTTCTATATTGAAGGAGACAACAAAAGAGTGTGTCTTCTGCTGGAATTATAAATTTTATTTATAACGGTTAAAAATAAAATTTATAATTCCAACAGAAGACACTCTTTTTATTGTCTCCTTCAATCAAGTGATTATTTTTTTGTAAGTGATGGATGAATCTTGTCTATTTGGCACGTGCAGAATATTGGACATGAGTGGGTAACAAATTGGGGGATGAAAATCGTAAAGATTGAAAAACAATCAAGGGAAAAAAATGCTAGTATATAAAGATAGATGTCATTTGATTCAGTAACCAATTAAAAAAGAATCATATGTTGGGTTTGATCTAATTTTATTCTTTTTCTAATCTGTCATCAAAATTCCGAGCAAAGGGTGCCTTAATAATAGTGAAGATTTTTTTAATCTCAATCATTACTCGTATAGCAAAGTTTTGTTTGAATTCGTTAATGATATGAACTGGAATGCGAGTTATGCTTTTTTTTCCCTTTTGTCCTCGAGGCTTTTTAGCTGTGTGTGTTTTTAAAGGATCTTTTTTGAAGATTTTGGAAGTCTCAGGTAGCTCTAAATTCTCCTTTTCAATAGGGCTTATTTTTTCCTTTCACTTTTCGTTTCCTCTGCTTTATTTACTTTTTTTTGTCGAGAAGAGTTGAATTGACGAAGGTAAGCGAAATTTTCGATAATTTTTCAATGCGTAACATTCCCTATCTGATTAAAATGGAATTAGGTTTCAATAATGTTTCTTGGATTTGTGCAAAGGGTAGTGGCCTGTTAGAAAAAAAAACGGATAAAGGAACTCTTTTTGTGAAGTTTTTTAAAGAGCTCAATCAAGAGCAAATCCGCCGAGATGTTGACGACAGGTTATCTCGCACACGGGACAGAGGTGCCCGTTGTCTTGAGACCGTATCCGCTCAGATTACGCAATAGAGACGAGGATGGAGAAGATTTGGAGACCTTACAATATTTCTTCGAGAGCACATCTCGACTCAACATCCTTTTATGAATGAAATCTCTCTTTCGCTTTCTTATATTTATCTATTTAGATAAGAAAAGGCATTCATCAGGTTGGGTACATTCGACTTTAAAAAGTTGACGTCAGTTTCAAATCAAAGGGTTGTCAACGAAATAGAGACTTATATTGATCAAATTCCACAGCTTATCATATAAATATTGTGATTTATCAAAATAGTATTTATTTATGGAGAACATCTTTTTTCGATTTCAGATTAGAAAGGTGAACCTGTAGTGAGTGATGAATTTCTCCTTTAATTCTTTGTAAATAGAGGACCCGATAAATATTGTTTAGATAGTAAAAATGAAATCACTTAAGGATTGGTCTGATTATTATTAAGGTTTACCTAGGAATATGAAACGAACAGAGATAGAATGAATTGTTAAATAAATTTACCTGATAGAAGCAAGGCTATTGACTCTGTTGCCACCATGAAATAACATCAAGAAGTTCCTCGTCTTCAGGTGACATGGGCTCGTAGTCGTCCCTTCCATTGTCAGCGACCGGTCGGTGATGATAACCACCGCCGGTATTACCGCATCCACCCCCATAACTAGACGCAGGACTACCGGAAGGTTCGGAACATGGGGGTGTCTGCGGGGTTTGCGGTGCGTAACAAGGACCGAGCGAGGGGGTAGTTGGAGTCGATCCGACCGAAGGCTCCTGGAGCATCGCCTGGAAAAGCAAAGAGATCTCTTTTAAATTCACGGAAAAGATCAAAAAGCGTTGGAATTGGAATAGTTGGCCACTTTAGATAAAACATATAATGGTCTCTTAGGATCTGGAGATAAGTAACAGCGTGAGATTGTTAAAACCACTTGACTCAGCAAAAAACTGGGAAGCACTCGGAAATGTTTTTCATCCTCTTAAGAAAATAAGTAAGTCTTCACTATGTTATTTTTAGCAGATATGATGGATATCCAAAGCAGAAAAAAACATGTTCAGGTGATGATTTTAATTATTGAAAATATATTTAATAATAAGTAATTAATTATATTTGAATGATCCAGAGTATCACAGCTGACTAATTCTACCGATTAGGTATTAATTAGTTGCACTATTCAAATAAAATTGATGTAAATTCTAGCTGAATAATTTGTATAATAATTGATTAATTCAAGCATGAGACAAGTGGGTGAGAGAAAGTGAGAGAAAGAGGGATGGAGATCTGTCATCTGGACCCACTCACCTGGAGGCTGCGGATATACTCGACGGCCATGCGAAGTGTTTCCACTTTGCTGAGCTTCTTGGCTGCGGCAGCCCTGTGGCCCAGCACCTTTCGTAGGTGTCGGAGGCAAAATCTGCGCGGCCACAGAGGCCGGGATGTGCGAGCGCAAAGTCGCAAAGCCGTTGTTCACTTGTTTGACACGATTCCGCTCCCGAGCATTGCGCCGTGCGACAGATGCTGGCTGTTGCACCACGGAGGAGGGCGAACTGCTACCGCTGTAGGAGCGGCGAGGTTTCATCTGAGACATGAGAGCGGTGGTGGTGGCCATTGAAGCTGCCAGAGATGTTGCCTACTTTGAGGCCTAAGCACGAATGAAGCGTGCTGCGGAGAGGCCAATGGGCCTTTGTACGTGCGCTGGAGGGGAGGGAGGGGTGGTATGGTGGGGTGGGGAGGGACAAGGCGCGTGGCAGGCGTGCAGCTGCCCTCAGCACGCACACGAACGCGGTGCGCTCGGTCTGCAGCTCTTCAGGGTGAGAAGGGGCGAAGCCTCTCGGCCGCCGCCACTTGCTGGGATGCCCACTCCTCATTCAATCATACAAAGGGATTACCACTGAAAAAACATTCCGATTAATTACCATTTCAAAGACTTCAGGTCCAAATCCATACAAGACTCTTTTTTTACTTGTCTCCCCATTGCCATTACGATATTACCAATCAATTACTCTATCACACTGTTTAATTAATTTAAATTATTTTAAATTATAAATTCGAGGAAAAAAGTCTAAATCTTTAATCGACTTGCGTACGCTTTCCAAATTTATTTTGAAAATTTGGCAATTCTTCGTCGGCTGAGCTCATTATTTTTTGTCTTCTATATTTATCAATCAGAAATTCTGAATCTAGAAACCTCCAAATCTAACCAATTATTTGTTCTGAAAATACAAGAATTTTAGCACCAGGACAAACTTTCTTTGACTTCCCGTTCTTGAGGGATCTTGAGGTATTGTTCCCGTTCTTGAGGTATTGGGATCCAAACGCATTGACAATTGACAAACAGAGAAGACAGATTAATAGAAAAAAATCATGCTTAGAAATGATTATAAATTGGAAATTTTTGAGTCAATTCAATAATTGGAAGAAAAAGTGAAATTTTTTCAAGATTTATATTTAAGGTATATCTTTACAAAATTTTGAAAATTTGATGATTTTTCGTTCTCTAACGTTTCGATCTATAAAGTTGAAACTTGCTACAAATGTATAATACAACTTGTTTTAATCTTTTTAATTTGAACGTTTAGGATCAATTTCAGCAAATTAGCTACTTACTACAATTCAAGAACTCCCGTATACAATTAACTTCCCCCTGATTTTCTATTTTTTCAAAATGGAAGTTTTGAATCCAACAAACCCAAATTCTAATCAGTTTTGCTTTTCGGGGATACGAACATTTTGGCACTAAAACGAACTTTCTTAAACCTTTTGTTCTTGAGTTATTGTGTGTATTGGAATTTAATTATTATTACAATACTAAAAAATAGAAATAGCATAAAATTTTGCTGAATGCAGAAGGAGAATCCCTGAAAACATCTACATTTTACTGACCCGTGTGGAGTCAAAACAATGTTTTGATTAGGGGCCGACCATAGATGACGTCACACAGTAAGGGGGAGGGAGCATCTCATATTTGTAACAAAATGTGACAGTGGGGCCCGAGGATCTTAAAAATTGTGATGTCACAAAATTCAAATTAAATTTTTTTTTAAATTTTTAAATATATTTTTTAGATTTCAGGTTATTATTATTTCAACCTGAAAATGATGGTAAAATAAATCTAGACAAAAAATTGCAAGCAATAAGGATATAAAAGTGATAGTGTGACGTCTCAATACAGGGGAGGGGGCTCAATAAAAATGTGACACAGGGGGATCTAAAAATCTTGAAATTCGTGTGACGTAATTTATGGACGGCCCCTTAATAGTATATATATCTATATATAAAAGTGAACTTTTATTTAAGAAGATTTTATAATAGAATTAAATGTCCCAGAGCCTCCCAATCGATCGCCGACCCCAAAAGCACGAACCCCGGGTGATCTTTTCATATATAATAAAAATAATCTTTTCTTCGTTCCCTAACTTTTATAATACATTCGATATTCTTAGTTCTCATAAATAAAATGATATTTTGAATTTTTTAAATTGAATTTTTTTACCAAGAGGTTTTGAAATCCATCTAAAATGTCAATTTTTTTTATTTACTTTAACCTACAATAATCTAATTAAAATTGTATTATATATCTAATATCTTTTATTTCAATTACCTACTTTTCAATTTTTCGTTGGACTAAAATTGAAAAATATCATAGATTTTGATGTATGTAAATTACTTAACCTGAAGTAGGTACCTACTTTATTTTTTCTTTGTTACATTTATATATTTTTACCTAACTTCCCTAATAAGTGGATAGCTTTAATTAATTATCAAAACTACAATTAACATTGTCTTAGAATTGATAAACGAATGGGAGAATACCTTTTTAGAAAATTAATTTCCCCTGAAGTTTATTTCAATTTCTTCTTATACCATGACCTTTAGAGGATATTTTTTAATAAATGAAAAAAATAAATAATAACGAAATTTCATGGTAAATTTAATTATAGATTGTTGTAAAAAAAAATTGGAAAATTGAGAAGCTCTGAGGAAAAAAATAATTTTCCATACTTATCCTTTCTTATTAAGCGCAGAATTAGAAAATTGATTAAATAAAAAATATCTATATAAAAAACAGACCGTCGACCCGAAAGACTCAAAAATTGCCTTGAATGGTATAGTGGAGTGTTTCATTAATAAAATGGCGCACCTTGAAATTCTACCCTTTTGATTATTTTTAAATTGCAGCGAGCAAAAAATAAAACAAATGACTGCTTATTTTCTCTCCTTTTGTTTAAAAAAGAATTCGACCGATTCATTATCTCTATCTGTGAAATTTTGTCCAATGACCCTAGGGTAGCTTTATTTTTTGCCAAGCCTCTCCTTTTCTTCTGCAGTGATTACTTTCACTCGGGAGAAAAAAATATTTACAGAATTTTTTTGTATTCTCGAATTGAAGAATTTATTGTCAAGTAATTTAGGTATTTATTTATATAAAAATATTAGAATACAAGTTACAGGTTACACAATACACACAGACACACACACATTAAATATAATATCTATATATATCAGTTGCGGTTGGTGACTTTTCAGCCAGGGGATGCTCTCTAAAAAAGTTTCGAATTTTCGAGTTTGGAAATCGATCATCTTCCACAATGAATTAGCATGTCTAATAAAATAATACAACTCAAAAATCAAATAAAATGCACTAAATTTATTTATTTATTAAAAAACATTGTATCTGTAGGGCCAGCTAGCCCCTTTAATGTACAATTTTCGGCCAATTCAATTACATAAATATTAATATAATACAAAACAAAAACGGAAAAACCAATATAAAAGCTAGAAAAATTCAAAAAGTAAAACATGGTACATAATAATTAAATGAAACATAAATATTAAAAATACAATATATATAGAAGGAGAGTAAAAAAATAATAATGCCAACATATAGGATACAAAAACAGAAAATCGAAATAAAATATTAAGCTAGGTGCTTGCGAAGTTCTGCCTCGAATGCTTCAGGACGCCCAATCTTCCTTACGTTGAGTGGCAGTGAGTATAAAATATTTATCTAATATAGTTATAACTAAACGACGAAATTTTTACATGAAATCACTTTTTGAATTCGGTGCTAAACAAACTATATAAGCGAGCTTACGCGATATTGTCCACCAAACCTACTAAGTAAGCACAGGAATTATTTGACGGATTATAGTGGTGTTTTACAAAAGAGGAAATAAAATTAAAAAAATTAAAAAATCTCCAAAATATAATTTAAAATTTTTTAAAATTTTTTTTAAATTTTATTTCCTCTTTGTGAAACACCACTATAATCCGTCAAATAATTCATGTGTTAATATGTTTCACTATAAACCAACACCGCTTTCCCTAAACGTTAGTACTAATAAGATTCATCGAGTGCGATTCATAAAATGTATATGTTTAGCACCGAATTCAAAAAGTGATTTCATTAAAAAAGTTTTGTCGTTTAGTTTTTTAGATAATTATTTTATACCTTTTAGTGCATTTTATTTGATTTTTGTTGTATTATTTTATTAGTTGCATTCAATTTTTTTGAAATCGTTTTATTTTTTTCTAAAAATTATTTTTATTTTTCTCTTTTTAGTGATGTTGACAATAGAGAGACTTAATATAATACTATGCATGAATCTCGTAAGAGAAAGATTCGTGCTAATGAATCAGAAAAAGATAATAAAATTCAATTCATAAATAGAGAAATTATCTCGAAACGTTAGCGGGTTTAAATGAACGTTTAAGATTTTTTTTTATAAAAGTTTTTTATCATAATTTCGATTCATTCATATGAATTGGAGATTTCCGCTATTTTGTCATTGATCATATCATCAGAACTTGACCAAATTAATATGTACCAATCGCAAACTACACAAAAAAAAATAATCAAAATCGGTTCACAATTGGCGAAGAAATCGAGTAACATAGACACAAAAAAATATTCAGTCTAATTGAGAACCTCCTCCTTTTTTGAAGTTGAATAAAAATAGCATTTCAATTAAGAATTTTGTGGTTTAAATGAAATGTTATGAAAACATTCAGTTTCTTCACTAAGGCATGGAGTCGACTAGAAATGGCAGGGTTTAATCTTTTCCTCATCACATTTTCAATTAAATCTATTAAAATTCAATATTTATGAAATATTTTCTTTTATCTTTTATATCAAATAGTTTTATTAAAATATTTGAATTTTGAAGGGTAGTTTATTTGAAGTTTAATTTAAAAAACAGCTAATTACTACTTGGAAATAATTTTTAAAAATATGAAATTAATAAATATTATAAAACAATCGATTATTAATAATTACATTCAATTTTGAACTAATTTGTTTGATTAGTTTTTAAGAAACTGGTTAAAAGCTAGAAAACAAATGACTCGCTAATGCCGGGTGACTTGAGACACAGCCTCTTGATAAATCAGAAAACAAAGAATTATATATGAGAAAGAAAACGATCTTATTTTATCGATTTCATCTATCTGAATGTTCACAGTATGTCTATTATATAAGAAAATAGCATTTTGATCAAAAATTTTGTAGTTTAAAAGAAATTGTATGAAGAGATTCAATTTCTTCTCTCCGGGATCGAATCAACTAGAAATGGCAAAAAGTTATATTTTTTTCTAATTAAATATGTATTCAAATCTAGTGAAATTTCATATATGTATGTTATTTACTTTTATCTTTTATATCAAATTATTTTTACTAAGATATTTGAATTTTAAAGGTTAGTTTATTTGAATTTCCATTTTAAAAAATGCTAATAACTCGTTTTAAATAATTTTTAAAAATGAAATTAATTAGATATTATAAAACAATTAATTATTAATAATTTAATTCAATTTTGAACGAAATCGATTCAGTACTTTTTGAGAAAATCTTCAAAAATCATCTGAACCGTCAGAAAACGACGTTTTTTGAAAGCACGAATTGCCTTGAAAAAGTTAAAAAAGTCGTATGAAACGAAACATTGACTTGTGACATGGAGGTGAATTTTAAAATGTTTCTAAAACGGCCTTTCATAGACTCTTTTCGGGCTTTTTGACGATTTTCTCAAAAAGTACTCAATCGATTTCGTTCAAAATTGAATTAAATTATTAATAATTAATTGTTTTATAATATCTAATTAATTTCATATTTTTAAAAATTATTTCAAACGAATTATTAGCGTTTTTTTCAAATTAGACTTCAAATAAACTACCCTTTAAAATTAAAATATTCTAATAAAAAATTATTTCTATAAAAGATACAAAGAAATGACACACAGATATGAAATTTCAGTTGATTTGAATAAATATCTAATGAAAAAAAAAATAAAACTGTTGCCATTTCTAGTTGAATCGCCCCGGAGAGATGAAATTTTTAATACACTTTCTTTTAAAATATAAAATTCTTAATAAAAATGCTATTTTCTTATATTAAAAAGGTATTGTAAACTCCAGATAGATGAAATCGATAAAACAACATCGATTTCTTTCTTAATTATAATTCTTTTGGACTGTTATATCGAGATGCTGCGTCCCAAGCAGGCCGGCATGGCCGCCCGACATTAGCGAAGACATTTGTTATGGATTCAACAAGACTATTCATTCCACACTATTGATATATCTTTTAATATTATAATTTAATTAATAAATCTAAATGTACGATTATATAATATAATATAATAAATAAATAAAATAATTTAAGAAAAAATATATTTTATATTCAAAAAGCCTTGGGCTGGCAACCACGGGCCCAACAAGACTCAGAGAGGGCAGAGCAAAGCTTTATTATTACGATTATAATATGTTATTAGTTTTAATTTTAGTATTAAATAATTAAAAGCTTTAATAAAAATTATTTAGTATTTTGAACCTGAGATAAATAAAATAGATTTCTTATTTATAATTCTAATTGAGAGAAGTTTTTCGGGACGAGAGACTTCCGATATCATACATTATTTGTCATGGATTTTTTTCTGATTATTATTATTAATTCATCAAATTGTTAGTACCGTTTACACTTTTAAAATAAATTAATCTTTTCAAATATTCTCAAATTCAATATATTTATACCTACAATATAACATACGACTACACAGCACTGCGCGTGATAAGAAAGGCTCGCTCCAAGAGCTCAAGACTCCGAAAACAAATACATATTATCTTATTAGTATTGAATAAATTTAATTTAAAAAGACGGTAAATAACTATTAATTTAAAAATGTCAATCCTCACCCGAAAGTGAAGATTGTCATTTTGAAATTCTTCTTTGATGCCGATCCTCTGAAAAGAGACATTGAGACCAAACCATCAGATATTCCTCTTCTTTCCGCTGATGATTTACCTGCAAATATTCTAAATTTATCAGCTCAAGTTCTTTTATCATTCCTCTTAGAACATCTATCGGCCCAAGATATTCGATGCAATCTTCCAAACATCCATATATTTCACAGGTTTGTTTTTTTAACAGAGAAGAAAGTCATCACAAAAGATTATTTTTAAAAATGTAATTCAAATCAGTTTTTTATTGAAGGAGACAATAAAAGAGTGTGTCTTCTGCTGGAATTATAAATTATATTTATTTATAATGAGACTATAGTTTCGAGGGCTTTGCCCTCTTCATCAGTCTATTACAATGAATTCACAGGAATTAATCTCGTTATAAATAAATAAAATTTATAATTCCAGCAGAAGACACTCTTTTATTGTCTCCTTCAATATATAAAAAATGTGCTACTCTCGGCAAAAAACTTTCAATTTTTTATGTTTATGTCTCTATTTTCCACTAGGGATTATCTCAGGTTAATTATTTATTATTTATTAATACTTTTGTAATTACAAGCTTTTATTTAACTTTCAAAGTTCGTATGATGTTTTTCTGATAGTTCCAAATTTGTTTCCGAATTTTAACTCACATTTTATTATTCGATCGAGCTGAAATTTTTCAAATATTCCTCAGACAAACAATGTGATACAAAATCCAATCACTCAAAATGGCAAAAATGCAAATTCTAAGCCATATTCATATTAAAATTTGTACTCTTGATCTGTGAACACCTAGAAGAGCAGAAATGTAAAAACCAACCACCCAAAATTGGGGGAAAGGTCAAAAATTGTTCTGTAGTCCTGCACCCTCAATAAAAAATAAATTTTTTTTTTTTTTAAATTGAGTTCGTTTCGGTTAAGCCACAATCTAATATTTTGGACATAGTGATCAAGAATCTTTTGGGTAGATACCTACATATCGAGATGAACGTCGACTTTGAAAAATCTCGTTTTTTTTCACTAGAAGTAGATTGTTTTCACTACAAACTTTCTTTTTTCATTTGTTTTATTATAAATAAAATAAAATAATATAAATTCAAAAATTATTAACTACTTTTATTTGTTCTCAATTTTTTTATATTTTGGTTAGTTGTTGTAGTACTTCCGTGTCTCTGCCTAAATGCTTATTATTGTAGGTCGGTATCATTATTAATTATAGATAGTTTGGAGCAGGGAGGGTCACTTACATCCGGGAGTCCGGGGGAAATATATTTTCATGGCCCCCTACATAGAGACCACACACAACATTCATTTCATTCCTAGATTTTGATTTAACACAATTTTATAAGTAAAATATCATCATTATTATTATTATTATTCAAGTTTTATAAGCACAAATAACCCTAAATGAAGAGTTAGTTAATTTCTTCAATATATGTGCTCATTTTTGAATTGGCCTCTCCATTTATGGACTGCATGAGTCAAGATATCTGTAGTTGAGAGTTTTAAGCAGCTAGAGGTTTTATAGGTCGCGTGAAAGACGGTAGCAGAAACCGAGTTCAAATCTCTAGTGGTCATAGGGATAAACGATTTGTCGAAAGTGTTTGTTCGATTTTTATCTAATCTGACAGAAAAAGGGTGTTGGGCTATCGAAAACCGGTTGTTTCATAAAGGCTTTAGGAGGAACTATTTATTTCAACTAGTTTGAACAAACCCTATGATACTATCTCTAGTACAGGGAAAGAGCAGAAACGGTTCTACGGTGAGTCAGGGAATCGAGTGAGTTAGTTAAGGCCGGGCTCCTATTTCTTTAATTACTCTCTTCTGAATTGCAAGAGAATGCTTGGAGGTCCTCTTCTTAGATGCAGTGGCGGATCAAGTTATATGTGGGGACCTCAAACTCAAGCTAGAAATTTTTTTTCATGAAAACTCTCATTAAGCTATTAAGAAAAAGGAAAAGTAATAAAAAATTTCATTCCATAACACATTAAATTAATTCCCCTTATATGTCCTATGTCTACGAAGCAATCAGGAACAAATAAGCCCAAAGCCGAGAAAAAAATATTCAAATTTGTAACATTATTTTAAGTAATAATTTTTTACGGCAATGCTCTTTCCTAAATAGGTAGAATAAAAAAAATAGAAAATTAATATAAGTGAAAATTGACATTTATCTGATTATATTTGTAATAAGACGTATAATAGTAAATTATGCTGTTCACTATTCAATCCAACTCTATTTCTATATCCCTAAAAACTTAAATCTTTAATTATATATTGTGGGATTAAATTAGACATTGTACCATATTAATAGAATAGTTTTTAGAGAGGTTCTATATTTCTATTATTCTTTCGAAACAACCCATTGACATCCTATCTAGTGATTATCAGAAAAATGGATGTAATAACAGTGGTGATTCATTTGGAGACTTCAATGAGGGACAGACTAAAATTTTCAAATCAGCATTCAGTCATCAATTATAATAAAAAGGGGGAGATGAATGTGGATAGTATTTGAACGAATCATAAATTTAATCAGATAGACAAACTCTGCCTCCCTCCCTCTCACTCTTACTAATAATCTGTCCATCTATCAGTTTATAAATAAAATAGCTAAACAAATAAATTGCATGAACGAAATTGACATTTAACTAAATGAACTGATACAAGCATTTATTTTAGTTGTATACTAATAATTTATTACTAAATTTTTAATTAATATGACAATACAAATTGTAAATTATATAGTGTAATGATAATAAACATGATGACTATAAACCAAAAAGTATTCATAAAAATAATTGGATTGTTTCTGAATTGATAAATGACATTAAAATAAATAAAAATATTTAGTTAATATGTCTGAGATGTATTTGAAGATATGTCTGAAGAATATTTTTTGAAGTTCTAGGTTTATATTTTTTTAATTAACTAAATTTTGTAAAATATAATAAATTTCATTTTGATGAAATATTTGGTCATTCAACTGATTGGTTGAATTTATTTAAATAGGATAATAAGGACATTTGGTTATTGCACTGTTAGATTACCCCAATTTATTTTAGTCATGTCCCATATACCAAAGCTTCAAATATTTTATTAGCCTCTCTTGCATAATAGTCGACCAAGTTTTGAAAAAGTAAAATATAGATAGATTGCTAAAATAAAAAATTAAACTGTTTTTTTTATTCTTTCAGAATATTCAAATTGTCCCCCTGTGGGCTGTACGCTCTATTTTGGGAAACATTGGTTTGAATATGTTGGCTTATTTCAAAAAATTAGTTAAAATGTCTAAGACATTCATAAGTGGTTATAAATTGTCTGGGAAAAGGCATGTTTTTATATGTAACAAATAGATGCTGCAAATGAGTTAGGTAGATTTTTTAAGTCTTCTATACTTATAAAAGTGACCATGATTAGCGTAGTTAGGGAGTTTTCCTATGGCGGGCAGCCGGCCAGCTGATTAGCCCCCACAAGGTTTCAATTTCGGTAATCCGATTAGAGATAAACTAACTTTTTAGTAGAATTGACAAATTTTGGAACTAACGAAATAATTTTATGAGAAATACATAAGTGATGCCTCGATATTTCGATTTTTCTAGGGGGGCAATAAGTTTTGTAGGGGGGGGGGGGCACTGAACCCCTTGCCCCTCCTACCCCCATTAACTACTCCTATGGTGACCATGTCTACTTGGCCAGGTCTAGGTACATTTTAAAGATTCAAAAAGAAAATATTCATAAAAGAGACAATAACGTTTAGGGAAAGTGGTGTTGGTTTATAGTGAAACATATTAAACACAGGAATTATTTGACGGATAATATTGGTGTTTCACAAAGAGGTTTGTGAAACACCACACTAATACGTCAAATAATTCCTGTCCATAAGAGAGACTCTTAAGTTTAAGTCATTAAGACCTGCAGTAAACAGTAACAGAGTGGAGTAAAATGAATTACTCATATTATTCAACATAATTTATCTTAAAATAATGACTCTCTGACTTGGTCACTTTTTACAGTAAGTTTTCACAATATTATCTTCTAAAACTTAGTTTTTATTTGTATGTATTCATATACTTAAATTTTCAACAAAATTGTCTTTTGCCAAAATCACATATTTTTTTTTAATTGTTTAAACTGAGATGTTTTTATATCTAAATTTGTCATCGTTTAATAAACGATCAGGTCTCCCCCTAGACCCAAAGTCGAAGCAAAAACTTTAATTTAAATAAAAACTATATAAATACTTACTGAAAATTAGCTAATGAAAATAAAATAAATATAATTAATTTTCTTTCTTATAGTTAATTTAGTTTTTTTCTTAATTTTTTATAGTTGATTTATTTGTAATCCACAATTTCGTCTTGGTCCGGCATCCCCCCTCCCCCCATCCGAACCATTAACCTGGGTATACCATTACTTTTCAATATTACAAAAACTCGTTAGACAATTTCAATATGTCCGAAAAATAGGAATATATTTGGTTTCATTATGAAATGAAACAGTTCAAATTTTATATATTACATATATTGAATCTTGGTTGATTATTCAAGAGCTCTACAAAAACGAATTATTTATAGTTTCAACATGTGCTTGATTAATTTGAAATTTAGAAATAATTTCACAATCCCTTTTAAACCGAAAAATTACTTGTTTTGTATAATATTATTTTTAAATATACAATGACTTTGAGTTTCAAATTTAGTTAAAAATAAAATGTACGTACATTCTCATTAGATAATATCCAGGGGTGAACCTTGATTGGAATTAGGTTTACACTGTCTTTGGAATTATGTGGAATTATTTTGGAATTAATTAGATAATGTCTCTTCATCTATTGTCTACTACTTGGAAATGAAAGTGCAAGTGGAAGTAGGTGTACACGAAATTAGGTCGCTGTTCACCCTTCGATGATACAATATTTTTTGTCCAATTCATGTTGAATTAAATAATTTATTTCATTTATTCTTTATAGAAAGTGTAAGCGAGACTAGACTATATACTATACTGCTTTATTTAAACTCCTTTGGAAACAGAAAAAACTTGAGAAAATTGTTTAAACTATAAAAATTAATAAAAATATACTTATATATTATGCAATTGATGTTGATGAAAGCAGTCCACGGTGGCTTAAAAAAATAAGACGATAGAGGTTTTATTATTGTTCATTTATTTGTGTTTCCGAGATTTATTCTCTCCGCTTCAGGGTAACAAAAAGTCAATGAAAGTAGTTCAAAACATTGACTTTTTGTTACCTTGAAGAAGGAGAGAATAAATCTCCGAAACATCGGTTTAATAAATAAATGTAAAATAATCAAAGCTCTATAGTCTTATTTTTTACAACTACAACCATCGACATCTGCAACATCAATTACCAGTCTCGTCTCCTAAAGAAAAACTCTATCACTTATATATTATATTTATTCTTGGTTAATAAATCTAAAATCAAAATCCAAAGTTCGACCTGATCTTTTTTTTTTATCTTGTTCTGCTTAGTGAATGCGGGTGCTTAGGAAAGATACGGGCGGCGCGTGCGCTTCACAAATGCCCATTAAAAATATTATTATTCTAATGTAGGCTTACGCGGCAGACTGCCTCTCTCTCTTTCTTTCCATATGGATATCTATCTGTAATTCCAGCCGCGTTGGACCTCTCGAGGATTCCGTTACCGGTTGGAATAACTCCAATTAATCACTCGCAGCGAGACTGCCTCAATAGAACAACCACCTTGTCTTAGTTCGGAATTAATGAACTATTTGTATTCGATCTATTTACATTTTACTATTAAATCAGCTGATTTGAAAATATTTGTTAAATTTGGGTTTGTTGGGGAAGGTGTGTTTAGGTGTGTATGTGTGTCTGTGTGTTTGAGGGGTGAATTCATTAGGATGACTAGCACAAGTCTAGTTTGAAAGAACGAAATGCGTGGAGACCACCCTCAGAGAACAATTAGTTTCTGGATGGACACCTATCATTTAGTCAGACCTCCCTTTAGCTTCTAGGAAGATTTTTTAGCAGAGATTTTATCTGTGGAGTCAATTTGGGGAGCTTTCTTGTTTTATTAACAACTTACCAAAATAGTAGCCTCTGGGGACAGAAAAAACAAACATTTGGTGTCAAAAACAATGTCATTGGTCAGTGAGTTAACTCAAAAAGGTTGCCGGACATTCTGAAGAGGTCGAGACCTTACCTGGCTTGTCCTGTTCTAAAATTCTTCACTCTCGTGATGCTATCTTAATTTTTAAAATAAAGATAAAACAATGTCACTGTCTCTCAGGTAGAATGCAACTCAATCACACATAAAGGTTTTGTAATTAACCATAAAATTTAATGCTTCTGATATTTCTCTATTAAAATTAGTACGTCTTTTTAATAAGTTATGATAAATTGGAACCAACTTTTAAAAATAAAATAATGCAAGAATATTCTTATGTAAAAAATTCAGTTTCAAATTTTTACATTTCAACCCCATAAATCTATGTCCACATTTCTGCTAGACAAACTGGTCAATAATCAGGCCCGGATCGAATAGGTGCGGGGCCCGATTGAATTTTTTTTTGCGGGGCCCTCTCTATATATTAAATATTTAAATAAAATTCAAATTCAGTATATATATGTATAAATATATCAAATGTCATGGATCATCAGATAGATAAACTTCTACATAAATTAAAAAATAAAAATGTTCAAAATACAAAAACATTTATTGAATATAAATTTACATCACCGAATATGAATACATGAATTTACATATTTCTAAGTTTTTGTTCTGTAAATTCTTCTAAAATTGTTTGAAAATCTAATTTCCTTGCATCTTCACTTTCAATCGATATAATTGCTAAACTATTTAATCTATCCTGATTCATTGTCGATCTCAGATAGTTTTTTATTAGTTTTAGTCTGGAAAATGATCTGTCTCAAGAAAGCAACGCTTACTGGAATTGTTAAGAATATTCGGAGGGCAATAAACAAGTTTGGAAATGCCGTTGCTCTCTCATTATCCAATAAAAATTTGAACATTTTAAACGGATTTTCAAAAAATTCTGCAGGAAAAATAGATTTCAAAGCTTCCATTTCTTCAACTAACATTTTTCCGTCTATATCAGTTTCTTTCACGTTTGGTACATCATTTTCTGTTAACTTAGAATCGTTAGAGAAATTTCTAATTCAGCTGCATGTTTCTCTCTAATATAGGACTATCCCGATTAAATTCAATACATTTGACATGAACTTTTACGGGTATCAGTTTTCTATATTATAAAGTATATATTATATAATAAAGACATTAATATATTTCATCCAGCAATGCGAACTTAAAATGAATATATTTTTAATTATTTGAATAAGTCATAATTTATCCATTATCGTCAAAAGCAATTTGCTTTAAATTTCGAAAATTTTTTTGTTCATTTTGATGGTAACGCGGGGCCCGATTGGGCCCAATCGCTCCAATCGCCCTTTATCTGGCCCTGTCAATAATTACTAAATCATACATTTATAGGTAATGACTAAAATATGAGAAAATGACTAAGGCAATATATAAAAGTAATTTTTTTGAGTACTTTACAAACGTAGTTTTTTCTAACCATATTGATAAACAATTTAATTGAATATCATTCATAAAAAACTATTTATGATAATGCAGTAAATATGATTTTTTTCCATATATTAATGATATTTTCATGTAAGATTATAGGTATGTTATATATTAAAAAAGTTAAAGAAATTAAAATGGCCAATTGTCCAAATTACAAGTGTAATGAAATTGTTTTATCAGGCGGGGGTGGGGGGGGGGGGGGGTGATTGTTGCATTGTATGCTGAAAATAAATACTACTTTTGCTACTTTTCATGAAATTAGGGGAGGGGGGAGCACTCCTGGTTTCATTATGCTTTTAATTTTCTAGAAAACTAATTATAAAACAATTATTTATTAGCAATGTCAACTTTTATTAAATAGAAAATTCTAATGGGTATTGAAATACTTAGCAAGCAAAAGTTCTCACGAAAACTTTATTTTTATTAAAAAAAAATATTACATTTATTTATAATCTTAATATTCTTAGGTATCTACAGGGTGCTTCAAAAAAATGTATACACACTTTGAACTTCCATAGAAAATTTATTTACCGTTCTACAAAGTTAAATTTCAGGAAAATAGAAAGCTGAAAGTCAATGTAAATGAAACATAAATAACAAATGTTAATACTGTTCAAATTGGTGACCTGCAGCATCAATACAATTCTGAGTATGAGTCACCACTGATTCTGTACATCGTATCAAAACGTCCAATGAGATTTCTCTACACACTGCTTGAATCTCATTCCAAAGAATGTCTAGGTTACGTGGTTTACGTTTGTACACCTCATCTTTTACTGTGCCCCACAAGAAGAAATCCAGTGGTGTAAGGTCTGGAGAGCGTGCTGGAAACTCGATTGGCCCCCTGCGTCCTATCCACTGGCCCGACAAATTTTGATCCAGGTAAGCTCGTACGTCCCTGTGATAGTGCGGCGGGGCACCATCTTGTTGAAAATAAAAATCATCATTACCGTATAATGCACGAATGGCAGGAAATATGGAATCAGCAAGCATTGTTAGGTAATTAATACCAATCGAGTTTCCAGCACGCTCTCCAGACCTTACACCACTGGATTTCTTCTTGTGGGGCACAGTAAAAGATGAGGTGTACAAACGTAAACCACGTAACCTAGACATTCTTTGGAATGAGATTCAAGCAGTGTGTAGAGAAATCTCATTGGACGTTTTGATACGATGTACAGAATCAGTGGTGACTCGTACTCAGAATTGTATTGATGCTGCAGGTCACCAATTTGAACAGTATTAACATTTGTTATTTATGTTTCATTTACATTGGACTTTCAGCTTTCTATTTTCCTGAAATTTAACTTTGTAGAACGGTAAATAAATTTTCTATGGAAGTTCAAAGTGTGTATACATTTTTTGAAGCACCCTGTATATATTTTAGATTAGTAATTAGGCATTAAAAATGATCGTAGAGTTTAATTTTGATTTTTATTATGGAATCTACTTTTTGGGTTGAACATATTTACAGTTCTCACTGAATCTTTGCCTATATTGACCAACAATTTTTGCCCATAAATGCTTCTGGGTGGATGAACTGGTTACAGATTCCATTTATTTCTTAATTTTTAACAAAATGAATCAGCCCCTTCACTTTTCTAGTCATAATTTAAGCCCCATACTAATATCAACAGATTTTGACAAATCCAAAGCATTCTTTTTATAAAGAATCATTTTAATAAGTGAAAAGTGTTTACCTAATAATAAGAGTTTGAAGAGTTTTACGAAATAAACATTTTTTCAAAAATTTCACAGACAATATTCTTATCGATTATCAAATATTATATTAAATGAACTAAATTAGAAAAAAATTCTTATTGATTAAAAATAAAATCATTTTTTTTTACGTTTGTTTATTCACTTTTGACTATTTCGATTAACAAACACAATTAAAATTTTTTAGAATGATTTATTATTGTAAAGCTTTTGTTTGTATAGTGGAGTTAGATTATATAATCAATACTGAGCGTGAGAATTTTCTCATTTTTTCCTTGTATTCGTGAAGCATTCTTTAACATAATAAAATTATTTATTCACTACAGATATGCACACTATTAGGTAACACTCAAACAATGAAGCAGTTATTAACCTATTATAATACTATTTTTACCTTCTATCCTTAATGTGATTTTATCTTTAACTTTTAAGGAGTTAGGTGTTGGTTCTAGATAAAACTTTTTAATATAATAATAAAACTTGAGCAAGATGCGAGGTAGGTTTCACAAAAAAAGAAATAAAACGATATTGAGTTTTGAATTCGATATATTTCTGATGGGCTCACCCAATATATCGAATTTAAAACTCAATTTTGTTTTATTTCTTTTTTTGTGAAACCTACCGCAACTTGCTCAATTTAATTTCAATTTTCTTCTTAATACTTTACCATACAGGATATGGTAATCTTGCATGAAAAAAGTGTTTTTTCTGCTTTTTATGAACTATTTTGATAAAATTTTCATTTTTGAACCTCAGCCTTATTCTGGTTTATTTATTTTTGCATTAATCGTTTCCAAGCTTGCCACAAACTAACAATACAAAATTCTGTTGAGGGCTAAGTGCAGAACTGTAGTGGCGGGTATACGGCTTATACCCTATGAAAAAGAAACACGTGGTTTTCGAACGCTCAGCACCCCTTCGCTGTCAAATTGGATAAAAGTCGAACAAGCGCTTTCGCCAACTCTTTTACCCCTATGACCTCCAGAGACTGGAACTCGCTCCCTGCCACCATCTTCCCCGCGACTTATAACCTTCAGTTATTTAAGACCCGTATCCACAGATCCCTTCGACCCCCGCCCAGCCCATAAAATTCTTTCTTCTTCTTTTCACGATGGAGAGGCCAACCCAGGCTTTTAGGGGTTGCACCTTTTTGGTGTAACTCCTTCTCTCATCATTTTCATAAAAAATAACGATTTCTCTACATATTTATATTTATTAAATCTAACAGCTTTTCGTTTGTAAATCTCTACATTGGCCTTAATTGACTTGGAAAATCAAAGGGCAAGCAAGAAGTAAGCATCCTGTCGAAATGTGAATAAACAAAGAAGAGTCAATATTTAAGAAATAAAAAAAGTCAAACCGTCCTTACCTAAGTCAATAATTACAATCGATTTTTTCTAAATAATTTTTTTTTTTAATCTGTTTAATGGACTTCCGGTAGTAAGGTACTATTTTAAGTTCCCGTGGGATTATTTACAGTTTCAAATTTAGAACCATAGCCTGAACGCAAAAATTGATATCACTAAATGTGGAATAATTCAGATTGTGTCTTATGCTTAAAATTAAATATTTTGATTGATTCAAAATTATACTTAGATTGAAAGTAATGGAAGGTAGCCCAGTGGTAGTGAGAAAATAAAAAATTAACACATATCTAAATAAGGTGTAATTTATTGGAATCCTTCCTCCTTTCCTTTCAAACCGATTTTTAGAAGGATCCTTCCCTCCTTCTTCAGGGTATCAAGGGGTTAATGAAGGAAACAAATAAAATGCTTCCTTCCTCTTTTTTCCTTCTTAGCAAAAGCATAGAAAATCATTTTTTTCCTTCTTTTTCTTATTATACTTAGATTTTAAAATAATTTTATTATAATTTTAATATAATATAAATTATAACAATTTTATCATTTTCTTCAGTGATGTTCTGTGAAAGGCTTTTAAAGAGTGATTTTACATAAACTGAAAAAAAATAAGGGCAGCATCAGAAAGATGCAATACTAAAGAGAAGGAGAAAATAATCAAGAGAAAGGGTGGAGGCATAGATGTTGTGCACCTGGGTTTTGAAGGTTATAAGTGTCGGGAAAGACGCGTGCCGGGAGAGAGTTGAAGTTCCTTGAAGTTATGGGGACAACCGTTTTGGCGAATGAAGTGGTCCGGCAGTTTACCAATAATTTAGTTGCGAAAGGGTTTCGGGAATCGGCAAAACGCGTGCTACGTTCAAATCAGGCTTTGAGGTGGGTGGGTCGGGGAAATGACTTTAACTCATCAGAACATATGCCTTGATAGTATCTATAAAATAGGGAAAGGGCGGAAACACTTCTTCTATGAGCTAGCTATTCGAGGGAGGAGGAAAGGGTCGGATCGTCAATTAGTTCGTTAGCTCGTTTCTGAATTGCATCTAGGGTGGCAAGAGAATGCTTGGAGGCCACTCTCCACAGATTCGAGTCGTATTCGAGCCTTGTTGAGTAAGAGAAACTGAAAAAAGTGAGAATCTATAAATGTATTTATTATTTATTTTTATTTTACTTACGATTAGTCGTACTTTTATTTGTTTTTTGTTTTTGATCATATTTTTGTGTTCATTCATTCTATTTTTGTAAATATTTTTAGTTTTTTTATTGTTTTTATTAATTTTGACAATATGTATAAAATTCTAAGATAACATTCGTTTACTGTAAATAAGGAGGAAGAGAGAGAGAGATGTAAACCACCACCAATTGGAGACTCAATTTTGGAAATAATTCTAATCTGTTGTAAGAGGAGGCACCTTCCTGCGTGGCCAAATAAATATTAATAAATAAGGCGGCATGTAAAAATTTTAATTGAAAAAATACGCTGCGATTCGGAAAAGTTTGGGAACCCCTACAGGACCGCGTCAATCTATTCGGCCGCCCGTGTGCAAACTTTAATTCTACACCCTCTTTACCACCTGTGTGTCTTGCATACAGTCGGAACGGCCCCGAACCCCTACCTTAAACAATGAACACTCCATTCTTTTCAGTAATGCAACAGTCCAAGGCTGGCTGTAGCCAGGAAAGAATTTTAGGGGGAGTTGGTAAAATTTCGAGGCGGAGGGGCTACCCACCAAGAGACTATTAGCGGAGTATGGATAAACTTCTAGGAAAAGGAGACATGAACAGACTGACTCCGGAACAGAAAATTTCATTCTTACCAAAAGGAGAGGATAAAATTACACACCGGATATAAACTTAAAACTTAAAATCAATTTAGCTGTTTTGCCACATTTGATCTTCAAAGATAGGCAATTTTTACCAACTTGGTGGAAAAGTTGATTATGCTTACTAGGTGGTCACATGAAACCACTCTTCGAAGTTTGGTGCTGACCACCTAATAGTTACCAATGGCTGAAAAATGAGATTGGCAAAGTTTCGTCTTAATTAGAGTATCTCGTGCCGCAATGAGGTCGGATCATGTCATGTCTTGGGAAATGCTAGATATCTTCAAATCTAAAAGTTAACAAAAAAGTGGCTCAAGTAAAACTTTAAGCCAACAAAATTTCCTATAAAATGAGATAAGAATAAAGTTTCTATGACAAGTGGTTTTCATTTTATGAATGAATGTTTTTCAAAAACTTTAACTTCATTGCGGTACCGGTTACCGTTGTTAAATTAAGATGAAACTTTGCCAATCTAATTTTTTGGCCAATTTGCAACTATTATGGGGGCTGTCATCACCGCAAAAATTCGAAGTGTGGTTTCTTGTGACCACCTAACCTAATAAGCATAATTAACTTTTCCGCCGAAATTGCCTATATTTGACGATCAATTGTGGCTAAACGGCTGAACCGATTTTAACTTTATTCGTTCTATTTTATTTATTCTTTAACGTTATTGTCTTTTATTTTGGTAAGAGTGAAATTTTCGGTAGATCTTATGGTTTTCGAGTTATAAGCAAAATCTGAAAAAAGTCCAAAATTTTCTCATTTTGAGGCGCGTAGAAAAATTCCCAGAACACTGATTTTTTTGAAAACTTAGGGTAGTAATATTGGAGTACCAATAAAGGTATTCCAGCATCAAAATCTTTACCGGGAATTATTTCCTGTGAAAATCATAATTTGCCTGGATTAAAGAAGCTGTAACTAAAAATTTTTTATATTTTAAAAAATATCGATTTTACATGAGTAGTCTCAACCAATTTATTAAAAATGAAGAACTCAATTATAGTCCAAGTATAGCATAATATACATTTCATAGGTAGGTAAACCTGTAAATTTTCCCTTCTTCATGCGCTCTTTTTGTTTGTTTTTAAATTTACATAAGGTCAAAATCGCCTCTAAAAACTTCTTTTGAAATCTGAAATTCAAAATCAGGGGGGGAGAGGCAGGTACATGATCCCCAAAATGAAAGTCAGGTACCGGCCCTGGTATAAGTGTAGGTAATATTTCTTTAGAATGTAAGCGTATTTCTTGTAAATAAACATTAATTAATTGAATTTCCTACTAAAATAAAAATATTGTTATATTCTTGTATTTTTTTAAAATCGCCCCCCCCCCCCATAAAAATTCCTGGATCCGCCCTTGAAGTACTATAAGAATCCATCGTCAGATCTCGCCACAGCTACCGTAGAATCCCCAAAAAGCGTACAAGTTGCAAGTGGAGGAGAGATTAAGTTAAGTCGATAAATTAAGCTTACAAATAAGGTATAAATACTGTGAGTTTGATGAGAAAGAGGTGTAGAGTTGAACTGGAAGGTAGCCCCAAGTGCCAAGGCCAGAAATTCATACAATTATGAACTTCGGATTCCCTCAAAAGGAAAGAAAAGTCGGCACCCAGCGCCCACTGGTCCGAAGAGAAAGTTAAGGTAGTTGTTCCGCCAAATGCGTTTTCTTAGGATTTTTCTAAAATTTAGATATATTATTATTTAAATACTTGTGCATCGATTGGTGGCAAAACGAAATTTATGAACAATACAGTTCCGGAGATATTTAATTTCAAAAATCGAGTTTTTCGGGCTCTTTAGTATTGCACTATAGGGGATATCGGAAAATTTACATACATATTTAATTATAATTAAGAAACCGTTCTTACCATTTTTATAAAAAACTAAACCATCATTAAAGAATAACCAATACATATTTTAAGACAATTTTGATTCATAGTTACAACACAGTTTCTGAGATAATAATGAATAAATAATGAAAAATGTATAAAAAAATCTCACTAAAACATTTTGGCAACAACGCATTTATTTAACCAGCGAAAGAGAGAGTAGAAAGTAGAAAGCGCGCGTGCTCTAGATTTTTCAAAATTATAATTTTCATAAGATGTAATAACGTAGGCGTTGATTATATTTGTTAAAAAATAACAATTCGATTTTTATAGGAATTTTTAAAAACATTATTATTTTTATTAATATTAGTTTACTCTTTAAAGTATATAAGTTTAATTTTTTTTTCTGGATAAGGGGATAGGTAAATATTTTTTACTTTACCATGCAGAGGTCTGTGCGTTACCAAATTTTTGTGGACGAGCTAGCTCAAAAACTAGTCTGAATATCAAAACCAAATTTCACACGTAGTTTAGGTCCGTTGAGATTAAGAGCTGATTAGATTTTGGTCCATATAGACCCAAAATTAAGGGTGGGAGGGGAGGGTTAAAATTTAAAATTAAAATCTTTTCAAACTAAAAAAACAAGAAAAATGAAATATACTATAAAATAAACCTATAATAATGAAAATAATTTTTTTCTGGAGCCAAAATTAGAGGGGGGGGGCAAAAAAAATCTAGGCCATTTTAGCAAACTCAACCAAATTTTGTATAGATAATTTTTTTCGTTTTTTTCCTCATTCATTGCCGCAACAGCTTTTACTCGTTTATTTCGAACTTTTTGTTTAATAAATCGACCTTTAAAATGTATTTTATCAGTCATTTTATCTGTCATTTTAATGTCATGTATAAAAATATTCAATCTCTTACAATGGTGCCAAATTTGTCAAACGAGCACGGGATTGGCTAGATTTGGTACATAAACAGCAAAAAGTTTTGGCCTTATGAACTATGAATCCTTATTGTCTGTTCTATATACTCTAGCATTAGCTTTTTGCTGGTATTGTCGCGAAACAACTACTTTAAGGGTTGAAAAATAGATGAGTACAATGATCGAGAAAATATAAACGCAGCTTCTCCTTGGAAAGTAAATAATCGAATGAACTAAATACTAAATAGTAAACAAAACAACAATAGCGATTATCCAATTGGCAGCGACAAGGAGAGTGTTCTAGTGAGCTTTGGCGTGCTTTTTAAATGGATTGGTGAAATACAAAATATCTAGTATTCGAGAAAAATTATACATTGCCTCAATCAGTTATTTCTCGAGTATTAGATGAGAATCGATCACTATTTTTGAATTAAAGTCAACATGGACTGCAAATAGCCAGTGATATCTTATAAATAATAAAGGAATAAAAATATCAATATTTCAAATAAATTCAGTTTTAATAATATTATTGGGGGGTCAGATAGGCTAGGCGGTAGCGTGACAGCGAGCTAACCAGGGGACCCGGGTTCGAATCCGACTCGAGGCATCCAGCTAAAATCTGACCCCCGGGGGTAGAGACAAATTTAAAAAAAAATTTAACTTGTATCGTAATTAGGCTTATGGCTAGAAGGGCCAAAAAGCCCAAAAAAAAATAAAAAAATAATATTATTATTTCGTTTTTAGTTTGAATATGAATATTCAATTATCTATTGATGTTCTTTATAGACAACGCGACCCTAATTTATTTGTATATACATATATTCAAGATGGAAACAAGAAATAAAATATTTTTCAGAATTAACATTTTAAAAACTTTTAATTGCAAACCATTAAGCTTATATTATATTATATTATAAATCCCTGAGATCATTATATCCTCCATTTTTCCCTTATATAATTATGATTTTTTTATTTATTTATGCCTGGGCGGTTTTTGTATCTAAGCGCCCTCGATTTATTTTATTGATTGGAGAATCACTGTAGCCAACTTAGGAGTTTTCCTCCCTTTATGTATAAAACCTTAGACCATGAAATATATTTCATGGTCTAAGAATAAAACACTCTTAATGGATTTTTTTAAATTTTGACTTTATAAATATTTAATTCTGCCAATATCTGCTTCTTTCTATATCATTTATATATAAATTTAAAATTCTCACCTTTTAAATTCAACCATGTGTGTCCGATGCCAATAAATAATAAAAAAAAATTCAACGAAGTCTTAATTTGGTTTCGTAAAGTTACCAACCTGATTTCCCTAGAACAATAATTAGTTAATGTTTAAAATCTTAAGACATTTCATTATGTATTAAATTTATAAATAAAAGATAATCTGATATTTAAAAACCTGTTGCTATTGAAATCTACGAATAAAATAACTAATTATTCTATTCTAATATTGTTTTAGGTAAGATAACTCAAATTAAGATTATATGTAAATATTGTTGTAAATATGTTTTAATTTAATAAAAATCTAATATTGTTTTAGCATTCGAATAAAGTTGTTTTATTTGCAAACTTACAAATAGAATAATTTTTTAATAATGGCAACAAATAAACTATTTGTTCATATTATCAAGAAAGGAGACAACAAGGAGAATCAATGTACCACGTGGCGGCGATTTCTGAGGATAAAAATACATGGTATAGTATACCAGAAGAAGACCTTAACCTCGAAAAACATGTGTTGATCAAAGAGAATAAAAGTGTTCAAAATAGTTTAAAAATTATTTCGAAAGTAGGAGGATTCCGGAAATTAGGAATCAATTTCTCTAAAGAAATGAAAAATTTCTACTGCGATGATGAAGGAAATTTCTCCAACTACGACGAACTTGAAGAAGAAAATAAAACAAAAAGTGAAATAGAACACATAAATTTTATGGACATATTGGAAGCAAGCAAATAACGGAAAAATTAAGACCATAATATTTCTTCAAGAATATGGATAGAATAGTTAATGATTACTGTAGGAGTTGCGAGATTTGTATAAGAAATAAAACCAGAAGAATAAGACCTATAGGTAATTTGTCAAAACTGGGCCCATAAATGGCTCCATTTGAGATTATGTCTATAGATACTATAGGCGGTTTTGGAGGAAACAAATCAACAAAAAAATACATGCATCTATTGGTAGATCATTTCACCAGATATGCATGGATTCTAACATCAAAAGAACAAACTACAGAAAATTTTATAAAATTAATACAACCAATTGCAAGAGAAAATAAAATCAAGCAATTAATGGTTGATCAATTTGGAGCTTTCAACTCAAGAAAATTTAAAGATTATTTGAAGAAACTAAATATTGAATTGATTTTTACCTTAGTGGATAATCCACAGTCGAATGGCCTTAATGAGAAACTGAATCAGACATTAGTCAACAGAATCCGCTGTAAAATAAACGATGAAGAATATAATGAATCATGGACAAAACTGGCAGAAATATGCACGGAAGAATATAACAAAACAACTCACACTTCTACGAAATTTGCACCGGCATATTTATTATATGGAGAAAGTACAGATATTATTCCGAGTGAATTACAAGAAAAAAGGAATTTAGAAGAAGATAGAAGAAAAGCACTTGAAAACTCAGAAGAAAATTTCGCGAGAAACAAAAGAAGAATAGACGAAAATAGGACGGAACACGAATTTAAAGAAGGAGACTTAGTTTTTGTCTCAAATGGGAACAAACTAAATAGGAATAAGCTAGAAGAGATTCGAAAAGGGCCATTCAAGATAAAGAAGAAAGTATCTAAGACAACATATGAAATAGAAGAAGGCAAGAAACATAAAGAAGGAAGCAGATATCACAGTAATAAGTTAATACCCTACTCTTTTAACACTAGTGTATAAAAGAGTCATCGACCAGAGAAGATATAAATTTTAAATTCCCACCTTTTAAATTCAACCAAGTCTTAATTTGGTTTCGTAAAGTTACCAACCTGATTTCCCTAGAACAATAATTAGTTAATGTTTAAAATCTTAAGACATTTCATTATGTATTAAATTTATAAATAAAAGATAATCTGATATTTAAAAACCTGTTGCTATTGAAATCTACGAATAAAATAACTAATTATTCTATTCTAATATTGTTTTAGGTAAGATAACTCAAATTAAGATTATATGTAAATATTGTTGTAAATATGTTTTAATTTAATAAAAATCTAATATTGTTATAGCATTCGAATAAAGTTGTTTTATTTGCAAACTTATATTATAATTAAATTAATTTATTTAAAATTGGAGAATTTATAATTTAAAGAAAAAATAACGAAAATTTCAAATTTTTCTAAATATCAGGTCTAAGTTTTAATTTTAGCGGGTTTTGAGATCACTCTTAGAGGAAAAAAATGTCATGTGTTGGCAACACTGACTCGGTTAAAGCGGCATTATTGTTTATTGTAGTTGTCCAGTAATTTAGTTGTTTGGCTAGACCGCCATATATCTTTTACTTTGTCAATTGGAATTTTTTAGTTTTTCCTATAAAAGTCTCATACGCCTTTTGCTCAGATTTCCAGTGTTTATCAGGAGGTAAGCAGGTCGAATCGCAGACAAATCTTTTTTTTAATTTTTATATTTTCTATAAATTTTCCATTGAATATAATACTCTGGCTACATTTGACTAGATTTATTTTACAAACTATTTCAAATATATTATTTCTTACACTTTATTCCTGATGTTTAAGACACACTCTGTGTTTGTATATATGTCTGAGCTAAATCGCCATTTGTAGAGGCTAAATTACACCAGCCAGGTGGGCCAAGCTTCAAGGGAGTGCCGAAGGCACGCACGAAAAGCTCGTATATAAAATATAAATCAAATAAGATGTGATTAATCTTCTTCTGTGCGCAAAGAAAAGCGAATTAAATATTAAATTTTTGAGTGGTGAGGGGGGGGGGGAATAATTATCAATATATTTAATTAAAAATGAAAGTTTTTCCCGAGAGTAGCAGAATTTTTATATATTGAAGGAGACAATAAAAGAGTTGTTTTCTGCTGGAATTATAAATTTTATTTAATTATAAAGATCGTTATAAATAAATAAAATTTATAATTCCAGCAGAAGACACACTCTTTTATTGTCTCCTTCAAAATATATTTAATGTTTCTTAATTTAAAATCAATTGGAGTCTTTCATTTCAAAATTCGAGTTAAATTTACAATTATATTTCAAATTTGCCGGAAATATACATCAGCGCTCCCTGACGGCAGCATTGTTTCAAATTAATCTGGGGTATTATATATATAATTCTATTTTCAGGTATTTGAGTGTGTCTCTCAACAGCAGTCACGTGTTCCAGAACAGCATTTGGAGACAGCCCTGATTACAAACCGTAAGTGTATTTATTTATTTATTATATTATCTATCAACAATCACAAATAACAAAAAAATTCGAAATGCAATATTTTTAGACAAAAAACATATTTCAAAATTTCGAAAAACACCTTCAAATAGGAAATCCTAAAAAATAAAATTTCTCATTTAAGTCACTTTTTATAAACCTTTGAAATCGAACATTTTTGATTTTCCTGAAATTTCTATATTTCATTCTACCCCACTAATAACATTTCTGAGATTTTTTTTTTTTTTAATGCTCAAAACTTTTTCAAAAAACTGAATAAATGAGATATTTTTTTTTTCAAAAATTTTTCGTTTTCAAACTTATTTTTCAGTTGTAAAAAAAAAAATTCAAAATTCGACACATTTAATTTTTTTTTAACTTAAGGTAGTTGTTTACTTGTTTCACTACAATACTCGCAAAAAGTTAATGCTAGAGTATATAGAACAGACAATAAGGATTCATAGTTCATGAGCCCAAAACTGTTTGCTGTTTATGTACCAATTCTAGCCAATCCCGTCCTCGTTTGACAAATTTGGCACCATTGTAAGAGATTGAATATTTTTATATTAAAATGACAGATAAAATACATTTTAAATTTCTATAAAAATCGTTTTGTTATTTTTTAACCAATGTAATCAACGCCCACACCTTATGAAAATTATAATTTTTTAAAAATCTAGCGCATGCATCTTTCTCTGGTTAAATAAATGCGCTGTTGCCAAATTGATTTTTTGGCTTTTCGGCCTTTCTATCCATAAGCCATTTACGATACTATTTATTTTTATTTTTAAATTTGTCCCTACCCCGGGGGTCATATTTTAGCCGGATGCCTCGAGTCGGATTCGAACCCGGGTCCACTTGGTTAGCAGGATGACCCCCCACCAAATTGTTTTTAGTCTAAATTTTTGTTTATACATTATTCATTATTTATTCCTTATTATCTCAGAAACTGTGTTGTAACTATGAATCAAAATTTTCTTAAAATATGTATTGGTTATTGCTTTGTGTTGGTTTAGTTTTTTATAAAAATGGTAAGAAGGGTTTCTTAATTATAATTAAATATGTATGTAAATTTCCCGATATCCCGTATAGTGCAATATATAAGAGTCTGAAAAACTCTATTTTTAACCGACTTCAAAAAAGGAGGAGGAGGTTCTCTATTCGACTGAATTTTTTTTTTTTTTTTTTTTTTTGTGCCTATGTTACCTCATCATATCTCCGCCAATTGTCAACCGATTTTGAAAAAAAATTTTGCATTGGGTCCAGTCTAGCTTCCGATTGGTCCCATTTTTTTTCGTTTTTTTTTTCATAGGTATTAGACCTTTTTTATTAGGTTAGTTTAGACCTAACCTCTTTGTTTATGAACCGATTTCGATGGTTCTTTTTTTATCCGAAAGGGGGTGTCTTAGGGATGGTGTCATATTAATTTGGTCAAGTTCTGATGATAGGATCACTATTAATAACATCACATATTATATGCACACAACAATTCCAGTAAGCGTTGCTTCTGGAGAGAGATCATTTTCCAGGCTAAAACTAATAAAAAACTATCTGAGATCGACAATGAATCAGGATAGATTAAATAGTTTAGCAATTATGTCGATTGAAAGTGAAGACGCAAGTAAATTAGATTTTCAAACAATTTTAGAAGAATTTACAGAACAAAAACTTAGAAATATGTAAATTCATGTATTCATATTCGGTGATGTAAATTTATATTCAATAAATGTTTTTGTATTTTGAACACTTTTAATTTTTAATTTCCTCCTCGGAGGCCTAAATAAAATATAAATGAAAAAAAAAATTGAAGTTTACCTATCTAATGATCCATGACATACTATATAATATTCATCTAGATTAATTTGTAACAACGCTTAGAGAAATTTCTCTAAAAAAATTACGCTCTTGCCTAGAATCGAACCGACGAACTCTTGAACTATAGTCATTGGCTTAGTTTTAGTTAGTTTTAGTTTTAAGAGGATGTTTTTATTAGCCAGAAAAAAAATATATACAATTTATTACAAAGTTACTTCTAACAATCCAAAAGAAGTATAGTATCTTAAATTTAATACAAAGAAAAAGAAAAGGGCCATTTTAAATGGATCCCAGTAGGTTTTTTTACATAATATAGTTTTTTTTTTTTGTAATTTTTATTTACATTTGTATAATTAAATTTTTTGAATTTTTGCACGGGAAAAGGCTTTGAAAAACCCGGCCATACAGTTTATTGTTGTTCCAAGGAGGTTAATATATAGAATTATTTATTACAATTTTTTACTTAATTTATACTTTACAATTTAGATTACATAATTTATCAAGTTATTCAAGTATAAGCAGAAGAATTTAAGGTTATAAAAAGATTGAATTATTATTGATAATTTTCAATCCACCAGTATTTTTTTATATTTTTCCTTTCAGTCTTGTCTTTTTAAGAGATGGCTCTATTAAATCTATATATTCTATACGGGTCCAAACCATCTAGGTGGGCGTCGTATTCTATACTTTTATTGTTTTTTCTCCTAAACACATGATAGATGATGGGGATCCCGTTTTCATCTTGTATATATCCTTTATTATCCAAAAATAAAAAAGCTTCGGGTGGGATAAATCCGGTAGATTTTGTTATTTCAAAATATTGATCGTTCGGATAGAGTGATCCGAATATTAGACTGTTTTCGAAAACATTTGCAACTTGGCAGTAGTGGTTTCTTATTAATTTTAGCATAAAGCAGTCTATTCTATTAATTTTGGCTAAGTTATAAATTTTTTCATTACTAATGTAATGTTGGAAGTTCGAATGTGTAGATGTATGTTTGCCTAAGCATGATCTTAGGCATTTTCTTTCGAAGACTCGGATTTGTTCCATGCCCGATGCACTTTGATTGAACCAAATATTGCAGCCATAAGTTATTATTGGTCTGACCAATAGTTTGTAGCATTGCAGTTTTATTTCTGGGTCCAGATGCTTGCAGAAGAACAACGTAAACGAATGCACATTTTACATCTTCTAAGGACCGCCTCACACGAGTCTTGCATTTCTTCGACAATTTATTTCTTCTTTTGCTTCAGAGATTCTTTGTTTAAGTTGGGCTAGGTTATCTATTCGCTTTGAATAAACTTTTTCTTTTACTCGTGAGGCGGTCCTTTCTTAGACGATGTAAAATATACATTCATGCTCGTTGCGGACATTTTGAACATTTACTTTAATTGAATAAATAAATAAATAAATATTTTATTCAACTATTTAAGATTTTTTTCAAAAATCTTTAATTGAATAAAAATATTTTAATAAATTAAATTAGTTTTCATGTTAAATTCTACCCTTTAGCCAATTACGAATTGTGTTTTGAAATTAGTTTCTTTCGCATAAAAATGCAAATATTGTTTTTTGTTTTTTAAAAAAGTGGAATTTGAAAATTGAAAATTGAAAAATTGAAAAATTTGAATTTTGAAATCTTGATTAAATGCGTCAATTTTTTAGATAATTTGCCATTATTGTTTGACACAGTGTTTTTTTAAGATATCAAGAGTCAAAGTTAGTTGATTAAAATTTTTTGACACATGAATCTGACAAAAATATTTTTTTCTCAAAAAGTATAATACTCTTAGTTATTTTCTGTTTTGTGATCGATAGCAGTATTATTCAGGATTCCGTAACAAAAATTAGAATTATAAAATATGAAAATTCGTAGCCACAGCATTCAAATATTTAGAGCAGGGTAGCGATTTTCACCGTTTTCAAACAAATGCCCATAACTCGAAAACTAAGAGAGTTTTATTTAAAAAAAAAAAATTTATTTTGGACAATCCTGAACTCACCTATCTCGTGTTCACGTTTGATCCTTGACTTTTGGGACACCCTGTATATACCGAATTTGAATTTTATTTAAATACGAGCAGTACATGTCTTGCCTAGGGCACGCCCGGCACCGCTCGGCCCTCCGGGCTGGTGGCCCTGGCGGGAAGCGTCTCGAGATGTGATTATTAGCTGTCCGTAATTATATGTTTTGAAAAAAATATTTTTTTGAATAATGAATATTGATCAAAGAAAGATGAAAAAATATCATTAAATGCTTTATAAATACTTTATTAGAGCATGTAACCATTTCTCACGAAGTTCCTGATCGGTTGGAAACCTATTTCTTTTTTAATAATACCTTTCAATATTTAAATTTATCTAAAAAGTGTCTCTAAATTAATTATATATAATAATTTTAAAATTAATTTATCTACTAAAATTTCAAATGACCCGCGCAGTAATAAATTAAGAATTAATCTCATTATCCCATTAAATCATATCTCATTAAAACTTATATTATAAATTAAATATATATATATATATATATATTTCAAAATTAATTTGTCTACTAAAATTTTAAGAAATTATATTTTTCTTAAATTCAAAAAAAAAAAATAATTTTCGCGGTATGAATTATTTCCAAAAATTAAATATATATTAATATATAATATATTTAAAATTAATAAATTTGTCTACTAAAATTTCAAATGAGACACGCCGTAAATCTAATATTCTAAGCTATATAGAGGAATATATTAATATATAGAGATATTATAGATATATACTCTCCAGGGCTTCTTAAACTTTTTTATATAGCGACCCCCTTCAAGCTTAGGAAATTTTAAACGACCCCCTCCTCCATATAATGAAATATATATTAACCGTAGATGTAGATGTAATATCGCACTATTTTACAATGTAAATAAAATAAGGATTAAAGAATACGTACCCATTCATTTCACATATATATAATTGGAAACGTTGACGGGATATCGGTCGTAATAAAACACAATAAATAGAATGACATAAAACTATATATATATTTATTCAATAGAAAAAATAAACTTTTGTAACAATTTTTTTATAAGAAAACATAAAACTATATCTATATATTCAATAGAAAAAATAAACTTTTGTAACAATTTTTTTAATAAAAACATATTATTAACATCAAACAATATTAATGTGACGGATGTGATTGTTTATTTTTACACAAATAATTAAATCTAGGCTCAATTTGAGTTAATGCAGATCGTAATAAATTTTCAACGTTTATTAAAGTTGAACGGTATTTTGATTTTATGTAAGTTAATGTGGAAAAGGCTGATTCACATAAATATGTTGTACAAAATGGCAGTAATTTGTTCATTGCCATTTCCGATAGTAGGGGATATTCTGATTTGATTTCTATCCAAAATTCATGCACAGGCACTTGAGAAAATCTGAGTCGCAAGGTAGTATCACTTGTTAATTCGGCAAATTCTTCTTGTGCTTTTAAGTTTAAAAAATTAATTTCTTCCATTTCAATTGAAAATGGATTGCAAATCCATTGTTGTGTATCGATATCATTGGGAAAATACCTATGCATGTAAACTTCCATATCCTTCAAATGATTAACTATAATTTTTGTTATAGGAGTATCTTTTTTTGAAATATTATTGCTAATTACATACTCGTCAGAAAATGGAAACATTTCGAGCGATCCACTTTCCACTCTGTTCTTCCATATAAGAATTTTTTTAACAAAGGCCTCAAGTTTATTTTTTAACATAAACATATTAACGCAGACTCCCTGCATTGATAAATTCATATCATTGATTTTATCAAAAATATCTGCCAAATAGCATAGCTTGAGAAGCCATAAATTATCGTGAAAATAATCGGCCAAATTAGAATTTTGCTCTGTTAGAAATATAAGAACTTCATCTTTTAAAGTTAATAATCGTTTCAAACTTCGACCTCTTGATAGCCACCTAACTTCAGCATGTAGCAATAAACTTGTATAATCAGGGCCGTGCCTGACGGGCGTTCATTGCGTGCACCGCACGCAGGCGGCCGAAATTAAGAGGCGGCCAAATCGTTACAAGTTGTTTACTGGGCAAAAATACAATCGGTTTGTTTTCATTAAGATACGAAGTAAAAACAGTTTCTCTAATCTAATCTATCTAAAAAGAGTTTCTCAGAAATAAGAAATGTATAAAAACTGATTATGTCGTTGTAGTATTTATATACCTAGTCATGCAGCGAATCCGAATTTTTTCGAACATTGCACGAGCGAAGAGCCGAAATAGTTTTTTCAATTGACCGGCGTCGCGTAAGCGGTCTTATTCGTCTTATTAGTCGTATTAGTCTATAGACTAGCGAGGATAAATCGTTTTTTGTGTCCTGTGTGTGATCCGATATTATTAAAGTCTTTAATTTAACGTCAGGGACCGTGATATCGAGCTGATTTTCGAAAGATTCCTTACGCCTTCACTTTCCGCGCGATACCTAAAGTCTCCAGAGCCTCAAGAGTGTAACTTTAACGTAGAGTAACGCGGGGCCTTCATATTACGAAAATATTATCAAAATTACAAAAATTTCATTCAATTATTTTAAAGCAAAATCTAAAATTTAAAAATCAATAGTTTAAAATTTAAAACTGAATAATATTTTTGTAATTTTGATAATATTTTCGTAATATGAAGGCCCCGCATTACACTACGTTAAGACTACGCTCTTGAGGCTCTGGAGGCTTGTAGGTATCGCGCGGAAGTGAGAACGTAAGGGGGTGGTGGGAGGCGGAGCTTTTCGAAAATCAGCTCGATCGTGCACGGTCGCGCCGACCCCTGATTTAACGAATAAAAATAAATTGCTTTATTCCTGAAAACTTTTAGTTGTGTGTTCGTGTGGTGAAATTTAATAAAAAGTTTATTTACTCGACAAAGACTGAAAAAGGTAATACACAAAAAATGTAAAATTTGGGTAGACTTTCAATTTTGGGCCCGGGAAATTTTGGCGGGTCTTTTTTGGAGGGAAAAGGCCTTTTGATATGAAATTCTTAAATAAATATTAAAAAATATTTAATAATAATCCCGTAGGATTAACTTTTAATATGTACTTTATTTAATAATTGCTTCGTGAAGATTCAGCAATTTCACTTTCAATCGCGATAATTGAAAGATTGAAAGATTTCCCTAATTAACCGGTAACCTAACCGAAATAATTTTATGAAACCGGTTAATTAACCAAAAACCTTTACTATTTTCAATATCAATAAATAATACGTAAGATTTGATTTTTTAAAATCAAATAATTTTAAATTGTCACTGAGCGACACCTAGGATTTTAAATTATCGTATTCCTATGTTCTTTATGTTTGATAATTTTGTCTGTGATTATAATACCAATACCATAATTACTTTTTTTCATGTTATTATTAAAGTAAGTAAATTAATTCTATTTTGTATACCTCCCAAGTTGCAAGTCAGCCCAGATCTGCCATTGGCCACTGAGCTTTGTTATCCTAATATGTTAGTATAGATTTAAGGGTTATTCCTTGTTCTTTATGTTTGATAATTTTGTCTGTGATTATAAAACCAATACCATAATTTTTTTCATGTTATTATTTTTGTTTAAATTTTAAATAAAAAAATGTTTATTTTGTGCATTTTTTTTCTTAAATTTCATCCAAACATATAAATCTCATAAAAACCGGTTTTTAGCCGGTTTTTCTTTTCAGAAACCGGTTTTGGGAACAAAACCAATATTTTTTTTCGTTCTCGATTTCGGTTAACCAAAAACTGATTTTTTTCCCGGTTTGATGCCCTGTGTATAATAATAAACATTAAAAATTAAAGTAGTTTTTTTTAATGTTATCCTGGGGGCGGCCATACAGACTGGCACGCAGGCGGCCATATACCCAGGCACGGCCCTGTGTATAATCCGAATCCATATCAATGCACAAATTTTTAAACAATCGACTATTAAGTGCTCGACTTTTAATAATGTTAATGATTTTGACTGCATCAAAAAACACAGTGTTTAATTCTGGTGCAATTTTTTTAACAATAAGTGCCTCTCGGTGAATCATACAATGTGTAAATGTAATATGATCATTTCCAGCTTTAACAAATGCTGTAAAACCAAGATCTTGTCCGGTCATTGCTGCAGCACCGTCCGTGCACACACCAACACAATTTTTCCAATTTAATCCTTCTTTTTCAAAAAAATCATTTACTTTTTTATATATATCTTTTCCACGAGTATGACCTTCCAGAGGACGACAAAACAGTATATCTTCATGAATGCTTCCCTCATAAATATATCTTACAAAAAGTAACAACTGTGCCATTTTTGAAATGTCTGTCGACTCGTCCAGTTGTATTGCAAACTTTGAGCTGTCTTTAAGCCTCATAAGAAGCTGTTGAAATTGATCATTGCTAATGTCTGAAATTCTTTTGGACACAGTGTCATTTGATAATGGAATTTTACTAATTTCAGCAGCATACTGTTTTCCATGAACAATTTCAGACATTCTTATAGCTGCAGGTAGTAAAAGTTGCTCTCCAATAGTAAAAGGCTTTTTCGTTTTTGCTATCAAATACGAAACTTCATACGATGCCAATAGATATTTATCATTCAAAGTAACATACTTCTCCAAAGTGTTCTTTTCTTTATTTGATGTTTGCAAAAGACGCTCAAAATATTCTATTGGCTTTTTTGATAACGTTGCATGTTTAGTATTCAAATGTCGTTGCAGTTTTGACGGTTTCATGCTTTCTGCAGCCAAAACTTCTTTGCAAATTAAGCACACTGGTTGTTCTTCATTGTTGTGAGAAGAGCATGTGAAGCCATACTGCAAATATGATTCGTCATATTTTCTTTTTTTGTTTTGCTAGAAGTCGGATTTGAAGCACTGCAACTTGGTTGTGACGGCGTGGCAGACTTATTAGTTGGAATTTTAATTAGCCATTTATCCATGATGGTTAAATAATAATAAATAATTAAACAAAATGTAGTTGAACTTTAACGTAATAATTAAAAACACCAACTGAAAATTACACAGTAAATACACACATGTCACTACGAAGACAAAGTTGAGTCCAAACTGAAGTACAAACAGAAAAATAACTACACTCGAATCTTTACCAGTGCAATGACAACAAATTACGATCAGATCAACCCCGACGCGCCGGCGTGTTCAAAGTGTGCAGCGCACAAAGGCACCGTATCACAAAGACGCCGAAAAAGAAGCTGGCGGCCAGACATCAATGTCGAACGTTCAGTTGAAAATCGAGGAGCGCGTTGTATTTATTATTTTAAATGCTACTTCCATATTTTCATTTATAGGCCCTACATAACAGTTTTGCATTGCCACTTTTTTCAAAAAATAGTTATAATAAAACTACAATAGTATTTTGTATGATTTTTATTTGTATTTATATTTGTACGTAGTGTGTATACTAATTTTAAAATTTTATTTATAATGATTAAAAAGTATCAGATCTTTGCGACCCCCTTTCAGTAGTCTCGCGACCCCCCTGGGGGTCGCGACCCACAGTTTAAGAAGCCCTGATATAGAGAATAGAGAGTTTTATTTGTAAAATTTGACAATATATCAACTGTCATTCAATATTAGTTGCTTTTTCTCCCACTCCCCTTGCTGCGCCACGGGTACTGTCTGACAATGGCTTTTATATATATAGATAATTAAGCTGAATAATTGTTAAAAATAATTATTAGGGTTTTTTCCGAGATCTAATTGATTTAATATTTTGTTTATTTGATGTCTAATAAAAAATAGTTTTTATGAAAGTTGTTCAGTTTTTTTTTTGTGTAAATTCAGAATATGTAAACAAATATATAGGTTTCTATTTAAAGAACAGAACTTGACCTTGAAATACCCTTGAGGGCTTGTTGTAGGTAAACAAACAATAGCGTAGTTTAGTTTCCCCCTCCATATAAATAAACTTTTATTTGAAACTTTTTCATATAATGCACTGTTTTTGAGTTATAAGACTGTCTCAAGATAAAAAAACTCACCCGGTATATACTGAATTTAATTTGAATTTTATTTAAATATTTAATATATAGAGAGGGCCCAGCAAAAAAAATCCAATCGGGCCCCGCCAGTGGCGTAGCGAGCTTAACTTAACGGAGCACAATACCTTTTTAGCGCCCCCCCCCCATTCGAAAACCATATAATATTATATGTAAAATATACTCGCAAATAAATAAATAAATAAAGTAAAATAAATAATGTCATAGGCTCAAGCTAGGCTTTAAATTTGAGACAAAAAATGTATTTGAGAAAACAAGACTAGATTTTGAAATGTATATGATCATCTAGAATTAGTTCAAAAGATACCTATTATTTATTTTACATATTTATAAAGAAATATTTTAAAAACACGCAGTTTTAAAACAATAAAAAATAAATATTTATTATCTCTAATGAGATACCTACATCTATTTAATAATGGTGCCCGATGTAAATATATAAGATCTACTTTTTGTCTCTGAAAGTTTGTCGCGATCGAATTGTCCATGCGAGGTGGGGGGGGGGGCGGAGACGCCCCCCCCCACACACACACACATAGAACTTTATTTAAAAATTAAAAAAAAAAAAATGTTTTTTTACAAATTTTTTTGCCAGTCACGGGCCTCTATGGGGGGCGGTCGCCCCCACCGCCCCCTCCTGGATCCGCCCTTACCACTGGGCCCCGCACCTATTCGACCCGGGCCTGCTTCTGAGCTATACCAGTAAAAAATTTCAGCTCTGTGGGCTTAGAGATTCAAATTTCGTACTAGCTGAATAACCGCCATCTATTGGAACTTTTCTAATATAGATTGAAAAACGGACCATGCAACACCATGCGGCCATTCTAAAACTTGTATTCTGTCATAATAAAATTTTCCATTCTCATCTTATAAAAACTATTTCCATCAAGTTTTCTCCATCAAATTTATTAATAATATAAAATATAATAAGTTTATTCGAGTAACATTTATTATTTGAGAATATTTTATATAATCAAACATTAAATTCTATATATTCTTAATAGTAATGTGTATTTCAGATAACCTATTAAAAGTTTCTCATTTATTTTTTATTCTCCAATATCTTAATTTTTAAAATACTAGTAAGTAGTAATTAAATATTTACTTAATTGAAAATTTTTACATTTATATATTCTTTCTTTCTAAGACTGATATTCTGATTTGAAATATTGCATCAAGATTTCTCATCCAAAATGACTGAACCATCCACATCTTCTGATAATTGTAACAATTTCCGTCTATTGAAGGGCGTGAAACAATTTGTGCCTGATAATTCATGGATTCAAAAATGGCAATTAGAAAATTCTATAAAACAACATGAATTTTCCCTTGGAACTGAAAGGATTGATTTAAGGTAAATCATCTAGATCTAAGGCTACTTAAACTTATCTTAAGTATTTTTTGCTGGAATAAATAACAACAAGTAGCATTCTATTTGATTTACATATCAGTATAAAATTGTTAACGGTTAGCTGGTTAATTTTTTATTGGAACTTTTTGATGAAAACCAAATTTGTATTTGTTTAGGTTTAAAATAAGGGACATGCAGCTTCAATTTTTTCTTTTTATTTATTTCTCAATTCCCACTAACGTTTCGGCCATTGGTTATGGCCATCTTCAGAGCGAGAATTAGTCAATATTTATATAAAAAAATTTTGATACACTTGTCATTAGCTAAAATTATATACAAGAAACATAAATAGGATATATACAAAACTTTTTACAGGGTTCGCCAGAAGGCCGAAAGATATAATCTTCTCAATTGTCTTTTTTCTTTCAAGACGAAATGTCGATGTGTATCAAAATTTTTTTTTATATAAATATTGACTAATTCCCGCTCTGAAGGTGGCCATAACCAATGGCCGAAACGTTAGTGGGAATTGAGAAATAAATAAAAAGAAAAAATTGAAGCTGCACGTCTCTTATTTTAAACCTAAACAAATAAATTACTACAGCTATAAAAAAATCCCTTAATAAACAAATTTGTATTATTTAATATACTTAATAATACAATTGGATGTTGATGAAGGCAGTCCAAACTGGTTATAAAAAAATTAATAATAATAAGACTATATCAGTTTTACTATTTTACATTTATTCGATAACCGACGTTTCTGAGATTTACTCTCTCCTTCTTCAGGGTAACGAAAAGTCAATGAAAGTATATCAATTCATAATTACTTCCTGTCTCCCGCAAATTGCTTTTTCTATTTAGATGAAATTTTATAATGTTTTCTTGGCATTGTCAAAGGAGACAGGAAGTAATTATGAATTGATATACTTTCATTGACTTTTCGTTACCCTGAAGAAGAAGAGAGTAAATCTCCGAAACGTCGGTTATCGAATAAATGTAAAATAGTAAAACTGATATAGTCTTAATTGAAAAGTTTTTGTTATGCCGAGAGTAGCAGAGTTGTTGATTCACAAAGAGAAACAAAGAGATTGTCCTCTGCTTGATGCAAATAAACATACACACATATATATCGTTATGATATATCTGTATATATATTATTTATTTGTTTGAGACTATAGTTTCGAAGACTTGGTCTTCATCATCAGTCTTTTTTTAATTATAAATGTTTTTCATGGAGTCAATATCGTATGGATATTGAAAATTTGGTTTTCCTTCTTCACTGATGGTCGGTCAGCTTAGAGTTCTAAAACCAAATTTTCAATATCCATACGATATTGACTCCATGAAAAACATTTATAATTAAAAAAAGACTGATGATGAAGACCAAGTCTTCGAAACTATAGTCTCAAACAAATAAATAATATATATACAGATATATCATCTCGATATGTGTGTATGTTAATTTGTATCAAGCAGAGGACAACTTCTTTGTTTCTCTTTGTGATAAGTCTTATTTTTTTAAAATCCACCTTGGACTGCCTTCATCAACATCCAATTGAATATTTATACCAGTCCGTCTCCTAAAGAAAAACTCTATCAATACTTAATAATAAAAACAAATAAGTTGTTTTAGGGAAATAAGGACAATGGCTTATGCAAGTATTTTTTATTTTATGCCAACATTTTAAATGAATCAACTGGTTTTGTATAAAATTTGAATTTATAATTTTATTAAGAATATTGAATACCAGAATTAAATTAAATTGAAAGTTTTTTCCGAGGGTAGCAGAATTTTTATATATTGAAGGAGACAATAAAAGAGTGTGTCTTCTGCTGGAATTATAAATTTTATTTATTTATAACGTTATATAAATAAATAAAATTTATAATTCCAGCAGAAGACACACTCTTTTATTGTCTCCTTTAACCAGTATTAAACTTAGTTTGGATGTAAAATATTTTAAACAATCATAGGAATACATGGACTTTAAAATATCTTATAATAATGACGTTTCGCTCTCAATTTCTGAGCCTATCTTCAAGTGATAAATGTAGCTAGTCACTCAAGTCATAGATCTGTTAAATATCTATTCTTAATAATGGTCAGTGCCTTAACTAATAGGTGCAACAGGGTCAACTTTGTTGACTTCCTCAGGACTCAAACCAATTAACTTCTTTGCATATTTGTCATTTTATAAATATTCATTCTTAGCCAACACATATAAGCACAGATTGAAACATTTTCCTATCCTCTACCTGTGCCTATATGTGTTTGCTAAGAATGAATATTTATATTGTATAATGACAAATATGCAAAGGAATTAATTTGTTTGAGCCCTGAGGAAGTCAACAAAATTGACGAAACGTTGGCATAAAATTAAAAAATACTTGCATAAGCTATTGTCCTTATTTCCCTACCACAACTTATTAATTTAATCGTTGGACATAAATAATCAAAATAATAAAAACAAACATATACGGTAAAAATTCAGGACTTCTCGATTACTTAATTTAGAAACAAAACCTAGTATATTTTTTAAGAGAAAATAAAATTTCCACATAGTGCAAAAGAATATTCATTTAAAAGAATCAACTGGTTTTGTATAAAATGTTAATTTTGATTTAGTCGTTAATAAACATCGATAAGCTCGTTCTTTTCATTTATAACTTCATAACAAATATTAGACTTTAGTTATCAGCTCTTAATCCCAATGGACCAAAACTTCGTGTGAAATTTGGTTTCGATATTCAAACTAGTTTTTCGTCCACAAAAATTTGGTAACGCACAGACTAACGGACAACCAGACAACCAGACCAGACAGACATTTTGACAAAACAATTATTATCTCGAAAAATATAATTTTTTCGATGTTCACTTATTAGAGCTTTTTTGTAGAACGAAATGCCATGGTTTCGCTCAAATTTTTTAAGCGAAATAGTTTCATCCGTTTTTGAGATATTTCGAAAAAAAGAAGGAAAAAAAACACTTTACTCATGCACGATTACAATACTTGACCATACCCTGTATGGTAAAGTAATAATTAGTATCGTAAATTGGCTTATGGCTAGAAAGGCCGAAAAGCCAAAAAAAGAACTTTAATTTTGTTTATATGTCTAGATGTTTGTTATTTATTAATAAAGTACTCGGTAAACTGAGTTTTGATCTGAAATTTTTTTGTAACTTAAAAGCGATATATTAATATTATTTTTTATTATTGTTTGTTTATTCTCCACTTTTGATTATTTACCATTTTCATTCACCCACCTGTTAATAATAAGTTTTTTATTAAAAAACCTATCAAATTTGCCAAAGCTGAAAATAACTAGATCTTTTTTTACATACTTTATATTACCTTCACTTGTCACTCATCTATGTATCTATCTAAAAAAATTGACTTGAGGTACCTAGTTGTTCCGCCAAATGGGTTTTCTTAGGATTTTTTTTGGAATTTAGGCAGATTATTATTTAAATACTTCTGCATCGATTGGTGGCAACACAAAATTTATGAACAATATATTTCTGGAGATATTAAATTTCAAAAATAGAGTTTTTCAGACTCTTATACATTGCACTATACGGGATATCGGAAAATTTACATACATATTTAATTATAATAAAGAAACTCTTCTTACCATTTTTATAAAAAACTAAACCAACATTAAACAATAACCAATACATATTTTAAGACAATTTTGATTCATAGTTACATACACAGTTTCTGAGATAATATTGAATAAATAATGAAAAATGTATAAAAAAAATTCAGTTGGTTAATGTCCATTCTTTATTTAAATAAAATTAATAAATTAATAGGTGTTTTGGACAAATTTTATATTTTATTAATTTTTGCACAACGTTTCGTCCGTTTCCGTACTTTATCAAGTGCTCAATCAATTAACAAATTAAACGTACATAAAATAGTGAGAACATCGAGAAAACAATTTAAAAAATTTAAGTTATCAATCTTGAGTTAACATAAAAATAAAATTTTATTTTTAATTTACGAAAAAAGAGAGACACCTCCTTTTCATTATAAAAGCAATTTAAATAAAATTAATTATTCAATTTGACAGTTAAAATATGAAAATGAAATAAAAAATCTGAATATATATGGTATTTACAAACCAATATTTTTGTTTAAACAATAATATTAAGATAAAAGAGAAAAATTTCTTTTTTTTTATTTCACAAAAAAAAACTCAATCTTATCTAGAATGTAGATGAACTTTAAGAGGGGTCCTAATTTATTAACCCATTTTGGTTTGTATATAATAAATTTATTAATAATGTTTCAAAGCCATTTCATTAGTTTCTAAAACTATATTTGTTTATTATTAATATTTTTAATTTAAAATCCCAAAACATGTTCAATTTTTCAAAATTTTAGGAAGTTGGAATTGCTTTACCTATTGCTTTTTCCCAATCTTATTAATTTTTAAAATATATTTTAATTTATTCTATAGAAATAATTTTAATATAATAATTTTTTTTCTAGCCGGTCGCGTCTAAAAGCAAACTGGGATCCTCAGCAGAAAAAAGCTATTGTCACTGAAAGTGTAGGAAAAACTTTGGAAACCTTTGGCCATACAACTCGGGGAATTACCACTTTAGAATCCGAAGAAGCTCTCTATCTTCTGGAAACTAATTTACTAGAACTGTTTTATTATGGTGTTCCTATGAGTATCCAACAAGCCTATACTCTGATCATTAACGATGATGAACTTCCACTAGAAATATATCGTTCATATTCAACTTTAATAAATAAAGGCTTTCGTTTGATTCGAAACAATTTTTGTAATAATTCAGGCGAAACTTCTCCTGATTTAAACATAAATATTATCGACTTAGAAAATATGGAATTCCCAACTAAACATAGTGAATCTTCTTTAGAGCAGAATAAAAATAATGTAAATGAAATCAATACTAAAACTAATTTAAATTCAGATGAGATTTCTAATATATCCAATTCCGATTCCCAGGAAATAATTGAAAATATTTCTATCGACTTAAATGAAAATACTAAATATAATAATACACAAACTCTGACCAAAGATATTGTTACATCTTTAACTCAAGGAAATGAAGTTCAAATGTGTTCGGATTCTTCTTTTACTCAAGAAAATGATGATAAAGAAGCTGAAACTTGTTCAGATTCTACTTTAACTCAAGAAAGTGCAAATATGCTTAATAAAGAAGTTCAAATTTGCTCAGAATCTTCTTTACCTAAAGAAAATGAAGTTCAAATTTGCTCAGAATCTTCTTTAACTAAAGAAAATGAAGTTGAAATGTGTTCGGATTCTTCTTTGACTCAAGAAAATGATAATAGAGAAGATGAAACTTGTTTAGATTCTACTTTAACTCAAGAAAATGCAAAAATGATTAATCAAGAAATTCAAATTTCTTCAGATTCTACCTTAACTCAAGAAAATGAAAATATAATTGATAAAGAGGTTCAAATTGGTTCAGATTCTGCTTTACCTCAAGAAAATGCAAATATGCTTAATAAAGAAGTTCAAATTTGTTCCGATGCTTCTTCTTTAACTCAAGAAAAGGAAATTATAATTGATAAAGATGTTCAAATTGGTTCAGATTCTGCTTTACCTCAAGAAAATTCAAAAATGATTAATCAAGAACTTCAAATTTGTTCAGATTCTACCTTAACTCAAGAAAATGAAAATATAATTGATAAAGAGGTTCAAATTGGTTCAGATTTCTTAGAACTTGAAAATAATAAAAATCCTAAAGATACTCAAATTTGTCCAGATTCGTTAGTCAAAAATACAAATCCTGAAGTTCAAATTTGTTCAAAAAGAAATAATTTGGACCCAATTAAATCATTTTCTATGACTTCATCTAATGAATCGAGGGATACAACTGATTTGGAATCAGAAATTGACTCAAATATATCTGAAATTCCTATACAATGCCTAACTTCTGGCTCCCAAAAAGTTAAAACACCTGATGTTGCAATGGATTTAGAAGAAAATAGTATTCCCATTTCTATTGCTAGTTCTAATAAAACCTGTAATCTAGAAATCATTTCCTCGGATGTTGATTCAGATTCTCCGATCCAAGTAATGAATCAATCAAATTTAGAAGGCAGTGTGCCAAATAATGATAATTCTGAATTTTATAATACATCCCTAGATCCAACTTCAATGGATATCGAAGATATGATAATTTTAGATTCTATTACCCCAATTAAAAAAATGAATTCTAATGGAAATTTCCCTTATGCTAGTGAAATTTCTAATCAAAAAGAGAATGAAATTACTCCAATGGATTATCAATCGGGAACAGAGCAAAAAAATTATAATTCAGGTCATTCAATTCCTGTAATAGACGAGGAAGAATTTAATGAAGAAAATCTGATAGTTATTGATTCAATTGAATCTGATGATGATATGTCTGTTGATCTAATAAGTGAAAATTCTTCATCTAATTCATTTATTTCAAGACAAAAAAGCAATGAAAACCCCCAAAAGAAGATTCAAGAAATAGATTTAGATCCTATGGAAGAAACATCGAATCATACAGCAAATAATAGCAACGACAATGATATTACAATCATCCATGAGTTCGATATAACTGAAAATGATCCTGATCAAATTGAAAGGAATATGATTAATGGCAAAACCAATGAAGATACCGAAAATGTTGAAGAAGAGGATACTGAGGAATCTGATTCCTCTGATGAAGATGATGATATTTTGGACATTAATTTGAAAGTAAGTCTTAGTCATATTGTTATTGAAAATTAAGTTTATAATAATCAAATGGATTTTGCAATAGATTATATAAGAGGGACACTCACTCACTCTATTCTCTACTCTTAAGTAGTAGCTTGGGAGCCGACGGCTCATCACTACCCCTGTCTTAATTAAGTTAAAGTCTTTTGAATTTATATATGGATCGTTTAGCTACCTTGTGAATATATTAATTCGGAAAGCATTGCCCGTGTCTTACCAACGTGGAGGTAGATCCATATAGCAACCAACGCCCTCATATTTTTGTAAAATCTGATAATTATATTATTATAAATTTCTTTAGTGAGTGGCCCGGCTATATAAGAGATATTCGGCTAAATTTTATTTTATTATTTTCATTCACCTTGACCGGTGATTGCGAACCTTTGAGTTTTCTGTGCCAAAAATCGGAAAAACCTGACTTAACTCGGGTGTCGTGTCACATCTCGAAATATTCATGATTTGGTGATAATTACAGCCCTAGTAAAAAACATATTTTTGATGTATTTATTTATTTAAAAACAAAACCTAATTATTCTTTACATTACTGACTTAGTGAATTAAGCACAACCTCCGTTGACTTATCTTGAACGAAAACCGTCCTTAAAACGAATAAACCCAAAATGTCTTAATCCTGTCACCATTAACACGCGTGTCAAAGGTTCGCCATCACTGGCCTAGACCTTGAGAATACTAATAATTCCTAGTGATATGTTCACACATATATTAGCTTCATTCATAGGCGTATCCTGAATGTCCGGCTTGAAAATTTCATGTTCAAATTCAAAAAATCCCGAATAAATCCCCAGTCGCGGATGCGCTGTTAAATTGATTTAGAATACATACTAAAATGACAACTACCAGGAACGAAGCTATTAACTATTGGGTCATTCCATGTCAACTCAACACACCCATTTTACCTCACCACTTTAGATTTTCTTGAAATTTGGTACACTGATATGCTGTGCTAATATGAATAAAAATACAAAATTTCAAATTTTTATCTTAAATAGTTTTTTTTATACGGCCTTGTGAAGTTTTCAAAAAATCGCAAAAAAACCACGAACAAACAATATTGAAACTGCTCTAAAAGCTGTCTTAATTGAGTTAGAGAGGTGAGACAAGTGTCATTTTGCAGCTTTTTTAATGCTCTTTTCAGAGACATACACCATGACATAGGTTGTAATAAAAAATTTTTTTTTTTAAATGTAAATCAAATTTTTGATTTTGATTTTTTCTAAAAAGTACCACTTAAAATTTTCAAAAAAATTCTGTAAATAGATAGTACTTTCATAAACTACTATGGAAAGTATAATGATGGGATGGTGATGGGGTCTATGTTTAAAAAAATTATTATTGACTCTTGTTTTTCATAAATAGCCAGTTTTGACCAAATAAAAATGATTTTAATGTAGTGAAACGACATTTTATGAAAAATCACTTGTGTTATTTAAACTATGTTTATGAAATAAACACTGTGCTAATTAAATAACTGTTTAATAATAAATTCATGAAACATATATTTCTTAGGCTATATTTAAATGGCGGTTTCGGGCAAAATTGCTAGGGCTGTATAACAAAATGACATTATAAAAATCTACAATTCAAGTTGAACATATTGTTTTGTTGTTTGGTGAATACATGAATAATTATTTCATTAGGTCAGCTTTACAATAGTTAGCAGATTTTATAACAAGACTATATATTTATGAGTGATATTGAAGGGTGAGATTTATTTTAACTTCATTAAAAATTTACACAGAACTAAAAATATTAATTGTAAACCAATAAGAAATAAATTAGCTATTAAAACACACAAAAAACACAGAAGTTTAAAGTATCAATTGTTTTATGTAAGGTATAACAACTATTTTACATTATGGAATTGATAACTTAAGACATTACTAACATTTAAAACACTACTTGTCAGCAAGGACTCTAGTCACTGAATGAATGCTTGTGGAGACAGCCTGGCTTTTGGCAGACTGATATTTGTTTTAACTTGCTCACAACCACAGACAGGTTCCAACTTGCTAGACCTGCAGAGACTGGATCAAGTGAATGCAAGGGAAATTTCTATTTCAGATAACATGTGCTTATCAAACTATTTAGCCTACAACAATATTTATTGTTAACTAACTTTTCATGACATAGCATAAATTGATTTAATTTTATTTAAAATGTTGATGTTTTATTTGTTTTAGTTTTTACTAATATTTTTATAAGACTAATTTAAAGTACAATCCATTCATATTTTTCATGAAAGCATTTATAGGACTATTATTAATTTCTACTATTAAACAGTTATTTAATTAGCACAGAGTGTTTATTTCATAACCATAGTTTAATATACACAAAGTGATTTTTCATAAAATGTCGTTTCACTACATTAAAATCATTATTATTTAGTCAAAACTGGGTATTTATGAAAAACAAGAGTCAGTAATAATTTTTTTAAACATAGACCCCATTACCATCCCATCATTATACTTTCCATAGTAGTTTATGAAAATACTATCTATTTACAGAATTTTTTTGAAAATTTTAAAAGTCGAACTTTTTAGAAAAAATCAAAATCAAAAATTTGATTTACATTTCGAAAAATATTTTTTATTACAACCTATGTCATAGTGTATGTCTCTCAAAAGAGCATTAAAAAAGCTGCAAAATGACACCTGTCCCACCTCTCTAACTCAATTAAGACAGCTTTTAGAGCAGTTTCAAAATTGTTTGTTCGTGGTTTTTTTGCGATTTTTTGAAAACTTCACAAGGCCCTATAAAAAAAACTATTCAAGATAAAAATTTGAAATTTTGTATTTTCATTCATATTAGCACAATATATCAGTGTACCAAATTTCAAGAAAATCTAAAGTGGTGAGGTAAAATTTTTATTTAAAGTGTGTTGATTTAGCACAGAATGACTCTATTAAATATTAAAATAATATATGTACGAATTATTAGTATTCTCTAATTCAGTAGTTCTCAACCTTTTTTTGCTCATGTCTCATTTGGTTCTTTCTGGTCCAGTTCTTATAATATAAAAGTAGATTTATAATTTTTTAGTCAATATATTCAATTATATTTTTTAAAACAAAATACTTAATTTTTTTTGCAACGAAATTTTCTCTGGAGAGAGACGGACTGGTAGAAATTTTAATTGAATGTAATGGAAGGCAGCCCAGAGGTAGTGAGGAAAGAAAAAATTAACACATATCAAATAAGGTGTAATTTATTGAATCCTTCCTCCTTTCCTTTCAAACCGACGTTTCGGAGGATTTTTCCTCCTTCTTCAGGGTTTCAAAGGGTCAATGAATGAAACAAATAAAATGTTTCCTTCTTCTCTCCACAGTAGTGTTCAAAAACTTTCTTCATTTTTAACAAAGGCATAGAAAAACATTTTTTTCCCTCCTTTTCTTAATTAGATAGATTAGATAGATAGATAGATTATCTAATTAAGAAAAGGAGGAAAAAAAATGTTTTTCTATGCCTTTGTTAAAAATGAAGAAAGTTTTTGAACACTACTGTGAAGAGAAGAAGGAAACATTTTATTTGTTTTATTCATTGACCCTTTGAAACCCTGAAGAAGGAGGGAAAATCCTCCTAAACGTCGGTTTGAAAGGAAAGGAGGAAGGATTCCAATAAATTACACCTTATTTGATATGTGTTAATTTTTTCTTTCCTCACTACCTCTGGGCTGCCTTCCATTACATTCAATTAATACTTAGTTTTATTTTTGTTTGAGTTTTTGCTCTATACATTATCGAACAATATTAAAATCCTAATTTTAAGCTACAGTTTGGTTCCAACTCATATTCATATCACTATGGAACTAGTACTAAAAAAAACTAATACTAGTAACTAAACAGAATAGAAATAGTCATTCCTTTTATATAGAATGCATGAAATTATTTACTTTTTTAAACCTTTTTCATTGTTTCCTTTAAAACTTGACCCCCCCCCCCACACACACACACATACACACATTTCTATTTTGATTTTCCGTGGCTCTCTTTTAACAAGAGTATTGTCTCCCAGGGGTCCACATGGCCCACGATGAGAACTACTACTCTAGGTGAGTGAAGATGGAGAAATAAAATTTAAATTATATCAAACTCCCTTGAGAAATATTTATACTGAAGATAAAGGCTATCCCTTAGAAACTAACAATTAAATAAAAAATAGAGGGAATCATTGACTTAATCTGATCTTTAATTTATTTTTTATATCATTAATATATGATTTTCCCTGAACGATATCTCACTCATCCAGAGCCAAGCCCTTGCCTTTTAATTTAGTTTTCATTCCGTCATATTGTATTGCTATGAATACAATAAATAAAAAAATAAATTGTTTTCTATTTCAAATTGAATTCATAAAATTTTTCAAATTCATTTATTAATTTTTAATGAAATTGAATTAATAATTTTAAACATTTTATTTCATCACTTTCATTTTAGTATATTCTTTTAAAATTTAATTTATGAATATTATCATAAAAACATTTCTTTTTCCAAATAAATTATTTATATTAAATATTATATTTCTTTTTTTTCAGGATCATGATGTGGATATATTAAATAAAGAGGTTGTTGAAGATATTCCAGAAATCGAAATTGTAGACATTCCATTACGAAAAGCTCCTATAATAACTCTAGAATCTGATAATGATTCTGATGATGATAGTGAAATCGAAGAAGTTGCAAATTTACCACCTGCATTTCATAGGGAATCAAGTATAGAGCTTGTAAATCTCTCATCTGATGAATCCGATGACGAAGAAGAAAATGTATCAAGTTCAATTTCAGCCGATTGGAAACCTCTGCCAAAAATTCCACAGCGTCAAAATCCAACATTAGACGAAATAATCAATAAGTACAGATAATATTTCATTTTTTTTATTTAACAATAATTTTTAATTTTTTGAATATCAATTATTTTTAAATTTTATTTTCTCAAAATATTTCTCTTTATCTTTTTTTTTTTTTTTGACTTTTCGGCCTTTCTAGCCATAAGCCAATTTACGATACTAATTATTTTATTTGTCTCTACCCCCCGGGGTCAGGTTTTAGCCGGGTTCCTCGAGTTGGATTCGAACCCGGGTCCACTTGATTAGCAGGCTGACATGCTAACCCCTAGCCTACCCGACCCCCCCTTCTCTTTATCTTATTAATAATGAAATCTTTATTTTGTTTATTTTTCGATTGAGACTTCATTTGATAAAAATTATTTTAATTACCTAAATTTCCTTCAACGTATCACTTAACAGTACATTTTTATTTATATAGTAAATGGGTCTAATCATACGAAACCGCTGTTTTTTTAATAGTAAAACACGTTAATTTTGATGAAATAAAAAAAAAAAAAAATATTGAATATAATTAGGTACCATCATTTACTAGAATTTTTCCCCAATTTCTTGATACCTTATGAATTCCATCCCAAAAAAATTTCTCCGGTTTAAAAGCAATCCAATTAAGTCAAAATTTATATATTCATGTTCTCGTAATTAGAAATCCTTTTTTAATTTTGTAAAAACTCGAACAATTTCATGACCTCTTCGTAATTGGAAAATGTTGTTCAGCCAAGACATGTGAAATCGATGCGAACAAATAGTAAGTCAGATGGAGCAATATCTGCTGAATACAGCTGGTGGGATAAGATTTTTCCATCCTATGCTTTTTTGACCACATTAGAAATATGAGGTCGAGCATATGGTACAGAAGAAGAATTTTATCGTGTCTTTTAGCATATACTGGTCATTTTTCTTGTATTGCTTTTCTCAAGCGAAATAATTGGAGTCGATAGACTGGTACATTAATTGTTTTTTTGTTTTCAATATCTCTTAGCATGACCGTACTAGGGATAGGGTAGTCGGTTTCATATGTATAGACCCATTATAAAAATAAACATATATTTATTCAAAAATATTACAACTTCTCTTATTTATACGAAAAAGGTATAGCCTCCCCTGAAAAAAATTTGGGATATTGACACCATCTGATACTTTATAGGCGTTTTAGCTTATTTTTTGGTTAAATTAATTACTAAGTATAGATATTAGAAAAGTTCATAGACAGGGCATACTTTTTACTTTCTCAATTTCTCTATAAGTTTATAATCATATAAATATAAATATCTATGAAGTTGAACTAACATTGGAATTCCGTGATAAAAATCAATGTTAGGTGTCACCTTAGGTTCTGACCTTTCTTGGAATGACCATATTATCTCAGTAGCAAAAGCTGAAGCATGTAAGCTTGGCTTTCTTTTCCGAACCAAACGCTTTTTCACCCCCACTCAACTCCTTATATTATACAAGGCTCAAATTCGCCCCTGTCTCATCTGTGGAGAGGGGCTTCCAAGCATTCTCTTAATACCATAGATGCAATTCAGAGGCGGGCTTTCAGACTTATAGGCGATCCCGCATTAACTGACACTCTCAACTTCCTAGCCCATCGTAGATCTAGTTTTTAAGGAATTTGGTGTTGGTACTTGGTGAAACATTTTTTAAATTATTGGATAAAAATACTTGGTAGGTTTCACATTAAGATATAAAAAAATAAAACGAATTTATTTTTGGAGAATCTTTAATCTCGATATATATATTTCGGGTGACTAACCCATCTTCAGGAGAAACAGAAAGTAACTGACCTGGATAAGTCGAAATTGAATACAAGTCAATGGTAAAATTTATTTTTTAAGATAACAAAAGGGTAAATATTTAAAATTAGTGGAGGGTGAAAAGGTAGGGAGTCTACTTTTGTTTAATTTTGAATGGCCTTTTGAGAAATGAGGATTTCGAATTTGAATACAACTCAATGGTAAAATTTATTTTTAAAATAACAAAAGGGTAAATATTTAAAATTAGTGGAGGGAGAAGTCTATTTTGTTTAATTTTGAATGGTCTTCTGAGAAATGAGAATTTACACACAAAACAAATTTGCAAATATTTAAAGAATGTAATCAATGATTGTACTTTTCTTGACTTCTAATTGATTATTTAGTATATTCGTTTTATTTGAGAGAGCTAATTTTATTTCCGTTAACTCTAAAAAATCTAATCTAATTCTTTCGAAATGTAACGGAACTAGATGGCTAATAGAAGAGGTGTGTTTATTCAAATGTAGATGATTGGCGAAGGTAGAAGTTGATTCCATATTAATATCATCTGATCTGCTAAGACTATTAAAGGCTCTTTCATGTTCCGAGTAGCGAGTTCTAAAAGAGCGTCCAGTTTGTCCTATGTAGATTGCGTCGCAATTATCACAAGTCAATTTATATACCCCTAATTTATCTAATTTATCAATTTTGTCTAATTTATTATTAATTAGCTGTGAACCTAAAGTGTTTTTATTATATAAAGCAGGAGTTATACCATCGTAGATCTGTCTCCGCCCTTTCCCTTTTTTATAGATATTACCATGACTTTTGTTCTGATGAAATAAAATCGATAATCCCACCAAGGACTTCATTTGCGCGAAATACACGATTTTCTAAGATTCAACACCCCTACGCGCTTAAACTGGATACTAATTGAACAAACGCATTCGCCAATTCATTTTTCCATATGACGTCTAGAGACTGGAACTCTCTTCCCCCGACCGTCTTTCCAGCAAATTACAACCTTCATTCTTTCAAAACCGGCATCCAAAGATATCTTCGACTCCTACCCAATCCCTAAATCTCTTCTTATCTTTACGATACAAGGGTCCACCGCGGACTACAGAGGTTGTACCTTCTTGGTGCAACTTCTTCTTTGTCAATCAATATCATTATAAAAAAAAATCGTTTTTTAAATTTTAATCGATTTAAACAAAAAACAGCTAGATAACAATATAATAAATTCAGAAATATAAAGTGCAATGTTCTTGTAAATTCTTTTGGTCTCAGCCAAAAAATAAAAACAAAATTAATTTAAAATTTGTTCATTAAAAAAACTATTTAATCCTAATCATTTTTTTTCTTTCATTTTTGTTCTAGGTGGAAAAATAATTCCTCGAAAGAGAAACTTAACATTCTTAAAGAGAATTTTATTTTTGGTGGACCCTTTCAACAAAAAGCCATCCAATTTCCCGATAAACGTTTATTACCTTCATCATTCGAGCACATTCCTTCCAAAATACGTCACATCAATTGGTATAATGTCTCTCTGAAAGGCATACCGTCACAGTCTGAAAAAACATTCAAAAATTATGAGTTTTGGATTCCTCCTTGGGTGGAGGTTGATCGCGAGCCTGTCCCAAAAAGAAAGCGTCCGTTTAATCGAGCCGCTCCATTGGAGGTCGGACCTAATCAGAATCCTAATTCTGCTTTATGGTTCCAATATGGCAATTTCTTTCAACCAACTTATAAAATGGAAACGCCACATCAATTCTTTAAACCGGAAATGATTCAAATTGATCAGAAGCCCAATATTCTCTTTAAACCGAATCCAAAAAAACAAAATAAAAGGAAAAGAGGAAAAGCTAATTCTGCATTTAATAACAAAAGAATCAAAGTGGAACAGATCAAAGTGGAACAGATCAAACCAGAATCTCGCGAATCTCCAATGACCATTTCACTACCAGAAAATCAAAATAACTTTGGTAACCAAGCTATGCCAAATAACTCCAACAATAATCCAACATCTATACCTTCAAACGTGAACTTTAATGTGGAACCTACAAACTTTAATAATCCAAATGTTCAACAATTGGGAACAGCATCTTTGCCTCCCGCTTTTGTTTCCCCATGTTCTAGCAAAAGACCTTTTAAAACAATGTTTTCTATGTATTCTCCGGGAAAACCATTTAAAAAATCCAATCCAGGAACTCCTGATGGACATTTAATTTTCACATCTGGAGAAACAAGACCTGAAGAAACTTTGCATGTATTAGAACAATGTCAAGAAAACGTGCCTTTGATTCTAAGTGTTTACCATGATCAATCTCTTTCGTTTTTTGCTTTAAAACAAGATCATTTGGTTCCATGGACGCCGAGTCAGGTGAATTAATTTTTTTGTTAATGTGCAAAAATTTGTTTTCTTGTTAAGATAATTATACGAATTTTTTTCTTTAAATCTAATGTTGAGAAATTACTTTACTATCAAATTTTTTATTAATTAATAAGATTTCAAAGAGGAGGGTTCAAATTCAAAGTTTTCATTGCCATTAACACTTGGCACCCTTCAGTTGTGATTGTGTATATAAAACTAAAATATAAATTTTATTTTTGGTAAATTTTTATTCTGTGATAAGTTGCCAAATGAAATTTTTTATAGATTTATAAAACACTTATTTATTTCTATTTAATATAAGATTATTTTTTAGTCATAAATATTGAATTTTCTTATTAAAAGTAAAAATGTATACTAAAATGTTTTACTAAATGCTTACAAATTTGTAAAATTACTTAAATATTTCTATTTTATTAAAATTATATATTTTAGGCTTAACCATATTCATTTTATTGTTTTGTTTATTTTTTTTATTTTATTTAATTCTTATTTAAAAAACATCGCTAAATCGGTACTTGAAAATATTACTTTATATTTAAATCAAGTACCCACTTATTGAAATAAATTTTGTTGTTCCATTACATACTAAATTTAAAATGAGTATTGGTTCTTAATATTAAATTTATTTTCTAATTAAATTATTCAAATTCCAATATATTTCTTAAGCTAATTTGTCCTAATTTTTGCAAAAACTAACAATTTTTCGTTAATATAAATGTATACCTGAGCTTTGCAATGATACAATTAATTTTTATAGGATATGTATTAAATAAATAATACCAGACTGATAATTTTTCAAGTAGATTAAATTACTTCTTAGGGCCAGTTGTATGTCGGTTGATAAATTCTTTGTAAAAGTTGACAAAGGGTAAAACTAATTAATAAAGTAAATGGTGTGTAGTTTCACAGTGAATGAATCAAAACTCAAAGAGGTTTATACAAACTCAATATATTTCGGATTATTAGTCCATCATCAGGAGTTTACAGGTTAAAACTGTTCAACCTGTAAACTCCTGATGATGGACTAATAATCCGAAATATATTGAGTTTGTATAAACCTTTTTGAGTTTTATTTCATTCACTGTGAAACTACACACCCTTTACTTTATTAATTAATATCATGTTTCACCTAAAACCTACACCACTTTCTAAGTAAAAAAAGAGTAAAACCTTAAAATTCACCTTGTGCCCGTTCGGATGGCCAATCAGATGAAAGTGCGTGTCATCTGATTGGCTATCAGAACTGAGCACAAGGAATTTGAAGGTTTTACCCTTTGTCAACTTTTACAAAGAACTTTACCAACCGACATACAACTGGCCCTTAGGATTTGATCTTTGTCGACATTGAGAAAAAGGCTTTATTCTAGGATTTGTATCTCACCAAGAGCTAAGTCGTTAATTTTCCAAAAAAAAAACAAAAATCAAATCACTTGAAAAATTTTTAAGTCTTGATTTAATTAACTATAAAAAATTATATACAATATTGCTTAGTTTAAAAATATATTATCAATGAAAATTTGAAGTACATTAATTCTGAATTTGTTTTAAGAGAAATTTTCGGTTATAAGCAAGTTTTGGGAGTCATTTCGAAACTAGCAAGTTTCTCTATGTAATGAAAGTCCGTCTTAAGGATCCATTCATTCCCTTCTTCTACTAATCTTGATAACTTTGCGGTAGTCTATGCAGTAGCCCAACCTATCACAATTTGTAATTTCGACATCCTACAACAAAATAACATTTATTTTTTTTATTTTGTAAAGATAGTCAATGATCTCCTTAGGCAAAAATCATGTCCTCGTTTCATAAGTACAAAAGAAGGAAACAAAAGTTTTGTTTCATATGTTCAGATGTTTATGGTTTTTTCTTGAACTTCCCAAGAACTTTTAGCCTTGGGGTTTAATTAAGTTGCTTCTTTCTTGGTATCTCGGGAAAATATAAAATATCTTAACAATATTTATCACCATTTACTATAATTATTTTTTTCTAACATCATTATTTATAACTAATTAAATAAAAAAAGATTACATTTTGGCAACTGTTTATTTAATTTACTATTTTTTTGCATTTTGTCACTGATGTTAAAAAAAAAATTAAAACAAAATTTCATAACTTCTATTTTTTATTGTCTTTTCCTTATTTCAATTATCATTCAACTTATTTCCTTATGATCTCGATCAAATCTTATCTTATTATTTTAAACGAGCAATGTTTATATACTCATATATATATCCGGTCGGGTTCTCGAAAACGGCTCTAACAATTTGGATGAAATTCACGGGTTTTGTGTTGGACATTCGATCTGTCACGGTCTCATCTTCGGCTAAGTTGTTTTTGATGGGTTTTTTATTAAATGAAACAATTATTCACAGGTGGTTGTCTCGATAAAAAATGTATAATTACATTTTTATTCAATTTCCTTTTAATAAATAATTGGTTTTTAATTTTATATCCCACAATAAGATAATAATAATTATTATTATATATTAAAAGTTGGGAAATTTAATTGATTAAAAATCGAGTTTTAAATCCCACAAATATTAATTTGACAATTTAATTGATGAACTCAAAAATTGTTATTTAATTAAAAAAAATAATTATACCGTATTTATTTATATACCTATATATACACAGAGGTGACTGTGGGTCAGTGGGTAGAGTGTCGGGTCGCTGACTCGAAGATCACTGGTTCGAGACCGAGTCTCGGCAGATAGATATTTGCAGTCACCTCCTCTTGGAAAGTAATGGCAACCTACCAAGAGTATAATTGCCTAGTCACCTCTCCAAATTAGCCGTTCGGAACCGGCATTAAAAAGTAGGTCCCGTATATCTGTGTAAATCAACTAAACACACTCAGCACGGGTATATGTGGAGAGGCGCCGACACCCGTTTCGGGTATGGCACTCGAAGAAGAAGATATATACATAATCTGTGGGCCACTGAAGGCTAGAAATGCAAAAACTGGGTGAGTGGGCGGGGGTGGGGGTGCAGGAGGTGGGTTGCAGTGGTGGAGGGGGTCCGGGGAGGTACGGGGTTTCGGGGGCGGGGGTGTATGTGGGAGGGACGGTGCAGGAGGTGGTGTCAAGTGGTGGGGGTCCGGGGGGCGAGGGGGTTTCGGGGATTAATATATATATAGCTATAAATTGAAGCAAAAAGTTACCGCTCGGTGGCCCATAATTATAATTAATTAAACAACTATTTACCAAAAAATAAAACAAACATGCATTTTTGTAAATAAATTTATTTATTTTTCTGAGCAAATAATTTGTTCTTCTATATTTAATTTAAAGTAACAGTTGGTCCAAATACATAGTTCATTCATCATATATTGAAATATAAAATAATTGTGTATACATGTGGAGGCATTACAATTCATTTTCACTAAGGTTAATTTCAAGATTCCAATATTATTTGTTTACATCTATTTAAGAAATTAATAAATTTCGATTTAATTTTCATTTATTTCTTTCAAAAATCTCATGTCATTTTCTATAATAATATAATAATGATTTTCAATGATAAACATAAGGAGAATTAATTACTGATTTTTTCGCTAGAAAAATATAGGTAATTTTTTTTTTTTTTTTTTTATTTAATTGGAAAAATTGTATCCTTAACTGCTTGATAAATTTTTGATTTTTCACTTTACTTATATTGAAATTGATTTAAAAAAACATCTAATACAATATTTGCAATAATAGAAATAACACGTTTTACTAATAAAAAAATGATATGATTTTTATCTATCAATTTTATGATATATTCAAAAATAAGCATCTAATAATATTGGATTATATTACTAAAATATTAATTTATTTTTCTACCTATTTTATAAATGGTAAAAAATGATATGCTTGGCGTTGAAAAAGCTCCTCGTCTATATGACTGTTTAAATCTTCCAAAAATTTCACTATCTAAATATTTATCTAGAACATTTTTAAAGGTTTTTTAGGTTTATACATACCTACAAAATTAATTGCAGAATTTTTTATAAATTAAATCAGACAATAAAAGAGTGTGTCTTCTGCTGGAAAAATAATTTTTTTAAATTTATTTATAACGATTAAAAATTTCTTTTTCCAGCAGAAGACACACTCTTTTATTGTCTGCATTAATTTACAATTTTTATTTTATTAAGAAGTACACGACGTGTCAGCCCTTTTTTTCTAGCCATGAAATGTGTTTATTGATGAAAACTATTTTTATAAAAGGTCAAATACGTTTAAGTCAAGTTAAATTCTTGCATTCTAGAAAGATTGAGGGTGATAGAATTTAAAGCAATATATTTACGTGGTTAAATTCGATTGCAATTTTTTTTTTTTTTTTTTAATGAAAATGATGAGAGAAGGGTTACACCAAAAAGGTGCATCCCCTAAAGGCCTGGGTTGGCCCCTCGCATCGTGAAAAGAGGAAGAAGAAGGGTTTTTATGGGGTGGGTCGGGGTCGAAGGTATCTGTGGATACGGGTCTTAAACAGCTGAAGGTTATATGTCGCGGGGAAGACGGTGGCTGGGAGCGAGTTCCAGTCTCTGGAGGTCATAGGAATAAAAGAGTTAGCGAAAGCGCTTGTTCGATTTGTATCCAACTTGACAGCGAAGGGGTGCTGAGCTTTCGAAAACCGCGTGTTTCTCTTAAAGAGGGCTTTAGGGGGGATAATTGATTTCAGCTCGACTGAACAGACACCATGATAGTATCTGTAGTACAGAGAAAGGGCAGAAACGTTTCTTCGATGAGCCAGGGAGTCGATTGAGTTAGTTAGGGCCGGGTCTCCTATTAGTTTAATTGCTCGCTTCTGAATTGCATCCAGTGTGGCAAGAGAATGCTTGGAGGCCCCTCTCCACAGATGAGAGCCATATTCGAGACAGGGGCGAATTTGAGCCTTATACAGTGTAAGAAGTTGAACGATTGACGAATCGTCTATTATGTAAATATTAATTCAGCATCTCTACAGTTAATAAACAATGACTATTTTTCTCTAAATGGACCGCAAATGAGTAGGGAACCTTTCTAAATTGTCTAGTTAGCACAAATTAAGATTGATCTTATTTGACTATAAAATATTTCCTTGTAATATTTATAAAAATCTGGTGTAGACAGGACTGCATCTAAAGACAGGCTCTAGGGGCATCACACCTTATAGCTTGGGATAAAATAAAAATTTCAAGTACATTATCAATTTTGATATAAAATGAATTGGGAAAGATGTAACCCATTGGGAATTAGGAAATTAAACATTGAATCTAGAAATTAATATATAATGTGATAAGCAAATTTGCTATAAGAAAGGCAAGGCGCAACCTGTGATTACAACATCCATTCGAAGAGTAAAACATAGTATAATACCAGGGGTGGCCAGTAACCTTAACTTTGGGAGCCCCAAATTTATAAAACTGTTTCAAAGCGAGCCACATTGTTTAGAGATCAATTAATGGTTTATTAAAAAAAGACACATTTATTATTTTATAAAATATAAATGAAGTAACATTTATTTTTTGCTCTGCTCACTTTTAATATTATGTTCAATTACAATAAAAAAAAGACATTTTACTTTTGAGAAGTGTTGTTGTTTGAAATCTGGCTGATCATTGGTAAGCGCAGTTCGCACGAGTTCACTTAAATGTTCATCAGTTAGTTCGGATCGATATTTAGATTTAATGAACTTAACTTAATGAGTACAATGATTCACACACATAAGTAGTTTCAAATATTGAGATTAGTCTCTTAGCACACTCTTTTGTTAAAGGGTATTTTTCTTCTGGGACCTTCTTCCAAAACTGTATGGCCGAAACGGCAATTCGTTTGAATCCTTTTAGTCCTTCATCCTCTTGCAATTCTAGTATCTCTCTTAATTTAATTTTTGTATTATTATTTTTTTAATTTAATTATTATACTTTCTAAAATCAGTATTATTCAAGAGGGTTCAAGAGCCACACGAGATTGACTGAAGAGCCGCATGCGGCTCGCGAGCCATGTTGTGGCTACCCCTGGTATATACTATAAATATATATATATATATATATACAGTAGAATCTGTTTATAATGACATCGAAAGGAATTGATAAACATAATCATAATAAGCGGACGTCATACAAAGCGTTTTGTGAAAATATGTACTTAAGTATTTTAATAGAGAAACATAGTATACATACATATTAAATATTTTTCATTTTTTAATGTAAGTAATCTGTAATTTTTGTCTGCTTTTGATTTTTTTCATTTTATTGTAAAAACAGTCTCTAATACTATTGTGTATAGAAGACATCGCCATGGTCAAATTATCATTTTCAATATTGCTATGAACAAATCGTGATAATAATTCTGCATCCTTTAAGGCCTCTTCTGCGGTAGGTAATGGTTCTTCCTCGACTTCCTCTTCCCCATCACTTTCGAGTTGTTCCTTAGCATTAAGTACGATAGTTTCATCGGTGGGTTCTTCGGATGTGAGGAGAGCGCTATCGATGTCAACATAATCTTCCCACATTTTAGGTGCTGCTAAAGAATCTGAATTTAGGTTTCGTGACCACAAAGATAAAGGGACGTCATCTTCTTCATCAAATTCATGTTCTGATATTTGATTAGGTAAACCGTCGTGGTTTTCAATGAATCATGCATGTTTGAAACAGTTGTGAATGGTACTTTGTGACATTTTATTCCAGGCATCATTAACCATCAGAAATGCTTCTAGCACCGTTATTTTTGTAGAAGAGTTGTTTTCATTAGCATCAAGACAATCATTTTGAGCACAAGGTTCTTTCTAAAATTCGTTTTGAGTGATCGTATTATTCCCTGATCCATTGGCTGTAGTACTGATGTTGTATTCGGCGGAAGGAAAGCAAGTGTTATAGACTTTAAATCAGTAACATTTGGGTGCGCCGGGCAATTATCAACCAGCAATAAAAAATTTTTCTTCTTCTTCACCAAATCACGATCCCAATCTTGAAGGCATTTGTTCAAAAAGTTCTGACGTCATCCAAGCTCTACGATTCTTAACATAATCGACAGGTAATGATTTGACACTTCTAAAACATCTTGGTTTCTGTGACTTTCCAATAATGAGCAATTTTTTTTCTCTGTGCCACTCATATTAGCTGCTACCATGACAGTTATTTTATCTTTCGACAACTTGCCTCCACTACAATTCTCACCTTTAAATTTTAAAGTTTTGTCCGGCATTAATTTGTAAAACAGTCCAGTTTCATCAGCATTAAATATCTCATCATCAGAAAATTGTCTTCGTAGATTCGGCCACACAGATGTCAACCAGTTTGTTGTTGAATTTTGATTAACAGACGAAGATTCACCGACAATTTTTCCCGCCACAATGTTATGTCGAACTTTAAAACGACTGATCCAGCTTGCAGAACAATTGATGTCGAGAATACCAAAACGCCAATACCGAAGGTGTAAAGAATCATGTCGGGCATTATAACCGGACATAATTTATTAAAAATGGGTCATAATAACCGACATGTCACTGTAAGGGAAGTCATTATATCCGACTTTTTTATAAAGAATTTTATGTGAAAACCAAACTTCGTAGTGTAATTTCGTCATAATAATCGGTTGGTCAATATAGGCGGAGTCATAATAAACGGATTCTACTGTATATATATATATATATTCTTTTTTAATAGTAGAAGTTTTTTTTGGCTTTTCGGCCTTTCTAACCATAAGCCAATTTACGATACTATATATTTTTTAAATTTTTGTCTCTACCCCGGGGGTCAGATTTTAGCCGAATGCCTCGAGTCGGATTCGAATAGTAGAAGTTAAATTGTTTTATTTTATATATAAATATTTGGAACCTGGCAATAAAGAGGTGCAATTTAATTTAATCCAGTAGCACTGGCTGTAACTTAAACACGCACAGGACTACCATACACCTGCCCGCTCATAATACATATTAATATCTCTATTATATTTAAATTGATATTATCTGTAACAATATAAATATTGTGTTCTTGAAAAAAATCTATTACTTAATGTTTTCTCAAACCTTAAATATTCCCAATGAATTCCAAAGTGGTTTTTAAAAAATGTCTCTGTGTGTGTTCTTGAAAATTTAAGTGAAAACAAAAAAGTTTCAAGAATAGGATTGTCGTATTATTTATCTTTTATCTATGCGTATGGTAATGTTTAAGGGAGAATACGGTAATGTTTCTAGTTCGAGGATTAAACGAGCTATAAGGATAAATCTATAACGTCCTCTGCTTGATGCAAATAAACATAATACCTATATTCCTATATATATGTATATATAATTTATTGGTTAACTAGTTTCGAAGTTTTGACCTAAATCATCAAAATTTTTAATTAAAAATATTCCAATTATCTGTTATCTCTCATGGGATTGGATATAAGTATATTTATTTTGTTGCAATAGTAAGTAATAGTAGGTCACCTCACAAACGAATAAAGAACAAATAAATTATACTAGTATACCATAGAATCAATAACTGTGCTATTCTCAGGAAATCAAATCTCAATTAAGCGAGCCATTAAGATTAAGTGAATGAACCAAGGCCAAATTTCGAAGTCCTTTAAATTGCTTCTTGTAGTATCCTTCATAGCTTGTGTTGAAACAGAAAATGGCCAATATACAATCCTTAATATATAATATTCATGTGTGAGAACACTGTTAATTTCTATCATATCTTTGTGATTTTGAATGCTAAATAGACTAGGCTTTTTTTCGCTTCATCTATTAATATAATATCTAAGAATCAAAAATAGAGGCTGAAACGTCCTGTACTAAATAATAAAATAACTTTTTTCTATTTACAACATGTGGTGGGTTTTTAAATGAGCAACCTCACTATTAAAACTTGAGACAAAATTTTAATAAGTTCGTTTTTCAAATCAAACAAATAATATCATATTTTCTCATAGACTTTGATTTTGATTTTAGTAAAACAAATACAATTAATAGATTTCATGAATGTTATCAATGTTATAGCTATTTATAAGCTGAAATATGTATAATCTATGTTTATAAAATAAACTAGATACTGGTAACCCTCGTAGAGCGCGGTATTTATATAAAGCAGTTTCTATATAGGTAATACATCCTTAAAAATTTCATATTTTTATCTTTTCATTTAATATACATATATTGGAAATTAAAAAATGTATATGAGACTATGTTGAGCTTGTTTTACTATTATATTAATTACTGTCGGTATTCACGTGTTAGTTTTTAAGATATACCTACTTAGTAGTTGGCACGTTGGAAATTCCATATGATCAGTCTCATATAACGCGTCATTTCAATGGAACATAACATCCGTGATATAAGAGGGTTACCTATTTATTATCCTTTATTCTATATCATGTTTGATAAATGATATTTTTATTCCTTTTTACAAATTTTATTTTATATACAAAGTTTCATTCAATGTTAATGTTGAAATTTTATTACTTGATTTTATTTACGAAGAAATAACATATATTTATTTAATTTATTTATTAAAGAAGGTTCTTTACACCCAATCAATTTGGAAACTTTTTTTTATTTTCAGGGGGTGTTTTAATAGCGTTAAAAACAAGTTTCTACAATTATTATCCATAACACATCCTATTTAGTAATTGATCAGGGAGGGGGTGTAAACAGCACTGTAACCAGAATTTTAATTATAAATAATAGTGTAAAATTATCAAGCAGAAAATTATTGGTAATAAAAACTAGATTAGGTTTCCCTTTGATCCGATGTATCAAGACAAACTCTTCTAGGCGGAGTCAGACGCTCAGGCGTATGCGGAGCTTTCGGCGATTTGGATTAGAATATTTGCAAACAATGGTCATATTTCAATAAATTTCTTATAATAGTCGTTAAGTAGCAGAAAAAAGTCGCTAAATTACCATTTATGTTATAAATGGAAGAAATTTTAATCCTGAATCTAGCGTGACTTTAAAAATTCACTAAAATTTATTTTCCAACAATTACAAAAGGTGCATAAATTTCGTCACTGAAAAATTATAATCCAGCTCTATGAATAATGAAACGTGCTGAACGAAATCCTCGACAGATAAATAAATAAATAATTTCAAAAATAGGTAAATGCTTCCTTCGTAATGCGGCCGTTTTTGCATTGTTATAACCCAAATACATAATCAAATCAAAATAGTTTTGTTTAATAAATTATAATGCTGCATGTTTCTATTTAGACGCAATAAATGAGTCAAGCAGGATACAAACATCTCTCCTTATTTTAATATTATATTATGCAAATTTGAAACATTTTGATGAATCGGAAGTGTAAGTCAGAAGAAAAATACCGATATCACCTATTGATAACTTTATTCTTGCCTTCATAAGGATCTGAATAATAATTTAACAGCTTCTAACTTGTATACATTTCCACAAGAAATAAAAATGTGGCTTTAAGTCATTTACATTTCTTAATCTATCTAATAGTTTTAGTTTTGCGCAAATCAAATAGGGAATAAATAAAATATAATACATAAATTAGTAATCCCCACGTGTTGCAAGATTCCTAAAGAAAAGAGCTGCAATGGCTATAATTTAAAAATAAGATATTTACAGTACTTACACCCAAAATCTAGCCAGGAGTATAAAGTAACGTTTCTCAAACTGTGGTCTTGGAATCACTAGAGGCTTCCGAGGATGTTTCACGGGATTCCAAAACTTTTCATGAGATAGAATGGCGGTATTACGTAGTAATTTGTTATACCGTAGCATAAGGTTATAAAATCGTTACATAATATTCATAAATAAAATAAAGTGTTTTTAAGTATTCCTAAATTAATGAGAATAATTAATCTTTTTTTATAAACGCAAAACAGTTAAATATCAAAATTAAAAGGGTAAAAAAATATAATTTATACTAAAATAATTCATATACAATTCTTTTTTGTTATTATTTTTAAGCTAATATGGGAATAAATATTCTTACATTTTTGTTTTATGTTCTAATATGTCATAGGGTCTCCAATCTAGAGGAAAAAATTATAATGAAGTCGGTTAAAAAGACTTAGCGCCGCCTGGAAGAGGTCAGTTATGCATTCAAATTGAACGCTCTGAAGAGCGGGTTGCATCATCAGATGCAAAACCTTTCATTTTATCAAACCCAATTAATCTTTACACTGAAAAAATAAATATTAAAAAAAAAAAATAATTAATAAAAGTAACTACGAAATCATAAATCCGAAATCCCAATAGGTTGAAAGTACCAGTTCCAGTTTTATCATAATATGAAGGGATTTTCTATATTTTTTAAAGTTTAAAATAGGATTTCGGATCAAAAAAGTTAAGCAATACTGATATGGAAAAAATTAAGAAGGCAAGAATAAAAACAAAATAAATTTCTGTTCGTTGAAATAATAACGGCAATTGTTTTATCTCTCTTACTCCTAAACATCGAAATATTTTCTAACAGCCGCATTATCACTTAGATTTCAAATTTGAGTTTTTTTTTTAAATTTATTATTTCTCTTTACATTTTACACCATGTCTAAGGGATATTAATAAGGGATTCTTTAAATCAATTTGTCTAGAATATTTAAATATACTAGTATGTACAATTATTTAAAATAAACAAACAAAGATTTTATATAGTTTGTTGAAAATAGCAAATATATTAGACTCATAATTCACTTTGTTAAAATAATAGGCAGCTATTTTTACCAAGATAATAAAATTATTAAGCTACAAACTTATTAATGGATGAGATCCTTCATCTCCAATTGGATTACGCACTGTCAGTATAAACGATAGAGTTATGAGTTAAAATCCTATTGACGATGCTCATCGTTGACATTTCATTATTGTTCACTTAATATAATTGCTCAATAGAATTAGCTGACTCGATTATTTAAATACCAGTGAATTTAGAAGTCTAATGCAGAGTTATTAAAAATAGTGTCCGTGATTTCAATTTAAGCTGAATTTTCTGAATTTTTCTTTTTGGAGTTAAGGTAGTTGTTTCGCGACAATACTAGCAAAAAGTTAATTCCAGAGTATATAGTACAGACAATAAGGATTCATAATTCATAATCCCAAAACTTTTTGCTGTTTATGTACCACTACTAGCCAATCCCGTGCTCGTTTGACAAATTTAGCAACACTGTCCGAGCTTATATATATTTTATCATAGAAATTTCAGATAAATCACATTATAAAGGGAAATTTATAAAACAAAAAGTTCTTAATAAGCGGATGAAAGTTGTTGCGACAATGGCTGAAGCGAAAAAACGTCAAAAAAGTACTAAAGTTAACCCACTTTTTAGGTTAAATAAATGCGTTGTTTCCAGCTTGTTTTTAGTGTAAATTTTTCATTATTTATTCATTATTATCTCAGAAACTGTGTTGTAACTATGAATTAAAATTTTCTTAAAAAATGTATTAGTTATTGTTTAATGTTGGTTTAGTTTTTTATAACAATGATAATAAGAGTTTCTTAATTATAATTAAATATGTATGTAAACTTTCCGATATCCCATATAGTGCAATGTATAAGAGTCTGAAAAACTCTATCTTTGGAATTTAATATCTCTGAAACTATATTGTTCATAAATTTCGTTTTGCCATCAATCGATGCAGACGAATTTAAATAATAATCTGTCTAAATTTCAAAAAAACAACTACCTTAAGGTAAAAACATAGATTAGATAAGATACCGAAATACGAGTTTTTCTGTATTTTTCGTTAGAGAAATAAATATTTTTTCAGTTTCACTATGATATCCCAGACACCTTTTTTGATAACCTTGTATATATTTATTTATGATAGTTTCCTCATTAAAAACAAAACGCGTTTGAAAAATCAGAAAAACCTTTTGCTCCTTCCTATTACTGTTGTAGTCTGGGTGCAAAGCTTAAGCAGCCGAGCGGTTATCAAAAATTTCGATTCGAAACATGTCCGCTTGAAATCGGCGTAGCTTGAGTTCGGCCCGGTTTTAGTTCAGTGGGGTTCAGGGAATCCTAATCAACCGAGCCAAATCAGATATAACCGAAATAAATCGAATAACACTTTTAATTAAAACATTTTACAGGTGATATGAAGGTTATTAAAAAAAATGTTATATTTAGTTCGGCTTCCAGTCAATTTATCAAATATTCATACCTTCTCATTTCTCTTTCTAATCAATACATAATTTAAATTGAGCATTTAAAAATAATTTGGCTGATATATTCGTATAACAAATTCAGGAAATTTTCTATTCTCGCCAGCAGAGTACTGAAGAAACCTTCCCTTCACAGGTTGTATGCATACCATATCATTCCACAGGAGTTTTTTAACGGGCTATAAGCGGGTGTAAGAAATATAAAGGTATTAAAAATTTCTTTAATTATATTTTGAGATTTTTTATTTTTCCTCTATACATATTTCGAGCCCATCCTCAGGAGTTTAACAAAAGACTGAGAGACTTTGTTAACTCCTGAGGATGGGATCGTAACCCGAAATATGTATAGAGAAAAATAAACAAATTTCCAAAATATAATTCAAGAAATTTTTAATTTTTAAATTTTTATTTCCTCTTTGTTAAACACCACTATAACCAGTTAAAAAACTCCGGTGTTTAATATGTTTCACTATAAACCAACACCGCTTTCCCTAAATGTCATATCATTCCAATTCGATATCTTATGAATATATTTGGACACATTTGATATATTGATTAGTATCTTTTTTTAAACTATAAATATCCGTATATCTTTATCACTGAAAATTGTTCAGATACTAATTAAAATGATAAAATAATTTTTCGATTTTTTTTTTTTTTATCGAATTCTTCTGAAAATATTTATATATGAAAATAGTCCTTTGAATAAATTATCTAAGGCCAACCAAAATGAATTCTCGTTTGCTGATAAAACCGGGCATTAAATGGCCGATAGAATTCTCTTAGTCTTTCCAGCGCACTGGAAGCGATTCGCGGATGATCCCTTCCTTTTGTCTTGCCGAGACAATGGGGAGATGAGCGTCCTTCGGATTTCATTAAACACGGGAATCCTTTCGTGCTATTAAAATAAAAATGCTTTTCAGTGATAACACGTTTGAGCCCGAGGAAGTCCTGAACACGAGCCATTTCAGCAGCAGGATCAGCCACCAGCCGCTCACCGGAAACGAACAAGAATTGGTCCAAAGGAAAATGTCGGAGCCATCGTTCCAAGTGACGAGTATAGACGCCTGTAATCAAAAGAAAAATTAGATAAGATATCAATAAAATGAACTCGAAACAAATTGAAATCCAAAAATATTTATTCGCTATTCGGCCTGTTTATTAGTTTTATATACTTTTTGGAAACTTGTTATCAATTGACACTACAACAAAGTAAAGAAAATTTTAGAAATTTTTTTTAGAAACTTTTTAAAATTTAAAATATAAAATACTAGGTAGGTTTCACATAAATAAAAGATCAGATGCTTGTTTAGCATGACTCTATATATATATATATATATATATTTGGCGAGGGGTGAACTGCGACCTAAAATCGTGTACACCTACTTCCACTTCCAATTTCCAAGTAGAAGACAATAGATGACAATAGATTATCTAATGAATTTCAAAGTGAATTTCCAATCGCGGTTCACCCCTCGTTTCTGGGTATAAGCCCATCTTCAGGAGCTCACAAAGGACACTGAAAACTGGGTTTTTTCCTGAGCATTTTCCCAGATAAAAATAACAAAAAACCCCCGATATTCTACCTAATAATCAATAGACTAAAATTTCCCAAATGATTACTGTATAAATAAATTTAAGATAAGCCATATCGGCGAATGCCCTTTGCAGGGCAATGTACGATTTTTTATTCCACTCTGTAAATTAAATCCCACATGTCTTGGGATCAAACTGTATATATATTGTATCAAATTTGCTCAATAAAAAAAAACATTATACAAAAAAAAAATAAAAAAACAAAACAAAAAAAAGGACGCTGAATACAAAAATACAAAAAAAAGTTTTAGAAGTTAATTTCTTAATTTTAATAATAAGGGAAGGGGGAGATAAGGTGAGAGGGGGAAGGGTTAAAGTATAAAGAAGATTTTTGTAATGTGAAACCTACCTAGTATTTTATATTTAAAAATTTTAAAAAGTTTCTAAAAAATCTTTTTCAAAAATTTTCTTTACTTTATTTAATATATTTCACCAAAAACCTAAACAATTCTCCCTTAACAAAATAGACACTACAATACTTAATTAATTCCATGAATTGATAAATAAAATATAATTTAAGCTTTACAAAATCTTAAAATATTAGATAACAAAATTTATCATTGCCCACACAGGCTAGAATGGAAAGCCTTCTCGAAATTTTTCTCGAATACTCCGGCTAGGTATAAAAACTTCTATTTGTTGAAGGAGACAATAGAAGAGTGTGTCTGCTGCTGAATTGATAAATTTGTTTATAGACCATAGCTTCAAGAGCTTTGTCCTCTTCATCAAGTCTATTACAATTGATTCACAAGAATTAATGGGCATGTAAGGTAAGTGAGATTTCTATTTCTATTTAAATAAATAAACTCAACCACATTCACCAAACTGATAGTCCAACATTTAGTGGACTAGTATCAATAATATTAAAAAAATCACAATAAATTTTCAAAAAATTGTCCCTTTTCGCTTGAATATATTTGCGAAATCGTTTCTGAAAATCGCCAATGATGCTCGCACACGCTCTCTTCACCGTAATTTCATCCTAACGGAGCATCACAGCCGATTTTAGCGCTCTCACGGTCTAGCAATAAATGAGATATCTTCGTTCATACCGAGTAGTCCATTGAGTTCGATTCCGGCGAGTTTGAAAGCCAAACGTCTTTTTTTTAATGATATTGATGTGAGAAGGAGATACACCAGAAGGTGCATCCCCTTAAAGGCCTGTATGGGATGGCCCCTCCATCATGAAAAGAACAGAATAGAAGGAAGCCGGGGTCACGTGCCGAATCTCAGAAAGTTAGATACAATCTAATATCCAATTTACTAAGTTTTTAGGGGCTTCGAGCAGTGGTAAATTCTCCGTTCGATAAATTAGGTTTTAGAATTTATCTCCCACTTAATTTTTTTCCAGACCCTATACTTACAGAAAAAATGACAGGGTATTGCTGGGAATCGAACCCCAGACCTCCGGGCTGCCAGCCAGATCATGCTGACCATTACACGATGGAGGCCGGCGTCTTTGCTTTAAAAGCTGGGAAACACCTCTGATGGTTACAACTGTTGATTGGGTCGGGACCCAGTCGGCGTTTAATTGAAAATGCGAGCCCCATCGAAGAGTTAGATCCCTCAGAGCTACCCAAAAATAATCTTCTGGTAGCTAGCGGCGATTTATTTTTAAGTTTCTCTCGAGGAGTAAGAGCAGAGTTTTCCCTATTAAGCAGATGCGGGACTATAGGTATCATGATAGACGTCGAAAAAATGGCTACACAACAGTGCTCTTCTTATGACCATAATTACGCAGCTGGAAGTGATTTGTATAGTTGTGCGCCTGCTTAATGGTGAAAATACATTGGTGATGATGATCAGCGACCAGCTGAAGAGTATTCGGCGAGATTATTCTATTATACTCTAAATATATAAATATCTATGGCCCAGTTCAAAATATGTTTATTTAGCATAAAAGACAAAAAATTAATCAAAATAGCTAATTTAATTGGATTTTAAGCTATTATAACACACATTCATCGAAAGTGAATTTATGTCCTGTTAGGTCATCCATCATTCATACATTTATTAAAGCAGACAGTATGTTTATAACTTTATAAACTGCTATCCACTTTTGTTTACTGATCATTAAAGATGGTACCAAAATAAAACAAAAGTTATTTGTAATATTTTATGATTCTCTGTTGATTTAAGTTGAAACTAGAGGGTTTGAAATTCATTTTGGAACTTAATAGGCCAAATTTAGACAGCTGAGCTTCGTTATTCAGAATGACTATAATTGAAATCTAGTTTTTGTGAAAAAATTAGAATTTGAAAATATTATATATTTTTTCGATTTCAAGACGGAAAATTAAATTTGTGAACGCCCTCTAATGTCTCCTCTCTTCTGATATGACAACATTTATCGATATTCTAGCAGCAAGATGGATTTATTTCTCTTACTGCCAGAATATCGGCAAACACTTCATAATACAGTTGTTTTCCAATCATGTCATGTTCAGGAATTGGGGAAGATTGGTCCTCTAGCTGGACGACATTTATTTGTTGAGTTTTCTTAAACTTCTTGATTTAAGACAAACATCCAAAAATCATTGTGGAAATTCTAAGTTCTGGAATAAGCAACGCAAGCTCACGGAGAGGTAGTTAGGGGGAGGGGCAGTGCCCCCTACAAAACTCATTGATCCCCACCCCCAGAGTCATCACTTTCAGTATTTCTACTCCAAATTATTTCGTTACTTCCAAAATTTGCCAATTCTACTAAAAAGTTAGCTGATCTCTAATCGGATTACCGAAATTGAAACCTTGTGGTGGCTAATCAGCTGCCCGGCTGCCCTCTAGGAAAACTCCTAACTACGGCAATGGGAGAGTGTGTGAGCGATAAGATCAACTTCAATATTTTCATTTTAAAATAATATATTTATAATAAGATTGAAGTAACTTTTGGAGTAGGACTGATAAGTGAATTGAGTGGATATTGATGAGGCAGTCCAAAAATAAGATAATTTAGACGATCTTTTTATTCATAAATCGACGACGTTCGAGGCTCATTCCTTCTTCAGGGTTTTGAAAAGTCAGTGTAGGAAATCCAATGCGAATTTCCCTCTGTCTCCTTTCAGGTGCGCAGTAACAATAATATATCGTATTTCATTCTCAGCAGAATTATAGTGTAGTGTCTGCTGAGAATGCAATACAATATATTATTGTTACTGCCACTGAAAGAGGAGACAGAGGGTAATGTCGCATTGGATTTCCTTCACTGACTTTTCTCAAAACATTGAAGAAGGAGGGAATAAGCCTCCGAAATGTCGGTTTATGAATAAAAACATAGTCTAAATCAGCGTTTTCAACCTTTTTGGCCTGCGGACCAGTAAAATTGTAAAAAAACGCGGACCAGTGATATTTTTTTAACAACAAAATTTACTAGGTAGTAAAGAACTACTACTTAAGTTAGTATGGCACATTTTTTATTATCATTTACTTACAATAATATTTAAATGTAAAGATATGGATTTATATATACCTATATGCAGAAGGACTAGTCAAGATTCGCGGACCACTGGTGGTCCGCCGGACCAGCGGTTGAGAAATAGCTGGTGCTAAAGTATCTTCTTTTTTTGATCTACCTGATCAGCATCCACTTTCAATATATTTGCATATTTTCTTCAGAAGTAAGAAAGCCTGTCTTTCGAGGGTTTACTTTATTAAATATTGAAATTTGTTACTCCCATAGGATGGCATTTGTTCTGATAAAATAAGTCAATAATAATCATGGCGATTTTTAAGTACTCAAAACCTTTTTGATGACAAATTTTATAAAGCTTGAACATAAAACAACTAGAATTACAAATTTCAATTTTTCAAAAAATTTAATATTTTGGAAGATATTTATTACCTCATATTAAATTAAAAATACAAATTACCTATTTTCACCGGTGGCCATGTGGCATGCTGTCAGGCCCAGTTCAAACATTGACAGCTGGCCAATTCTTCGAAGGAGCGTTTGTCACCACATTGCCGGCTTTTGCTGACTGCCTGAAGGAGCATAATCACTTCAATGCACGTCGTCACGGGGTTCCCGACCTGGCGACGAGAGCAGGGCAGCCTTCAGGTCGAGTTGCATGAGGCTCCCGTCGTGGAGCCTCTCGGGTCGCGAAAACATATGGTGGGAGTTTTCTCGAGAGAGTGAGGATTTGCCCTTCAAGTGTTGCCGGCATTCGTTTCCGGCACCAATGCCAATCCCTAGCCAGCAAACAAGAAAAAAATCCAGCATCAGAAACATAAAAAATTTATAATGCTTTTAGTATAGTGGTTAAAAAGCAGAGGCGACACGAGGGTACAGTTGGTTTAGGGTGTCGGGTCCGCTGGGCCTGAATCCGCTTGCGCCTGGCTCGGGACTGAGTTTCCGAGGAGGCATATTTTGCAGCCGCTCTCCTCTGGAAAGCAATGGCAACCTACCAGAGAGTATAATTAGCGACTAGTAACCTTCTTTTTCAAACTTGCCGTTCAGAACTCGGCGTTAAAAAGTATGTCTCGTATATCTGTGTAAAACAGCTAAACACACTCAGCACAGGTATATGTGGAGAGGGAGCTGGAACGTCAGAGACTTGATATGGCACTTAAAGAAGAAGTATAGTGAGCGATAAAACTCAGATTTAATCAAAATGAGTTTTTGTTATTGTATCTCTATTACAACATCACTATGAGATTTGGAAGGAATGGTTGAAACCACCCCTTTTAAAATAATATTTATAAAAACAATATAGTTATATATCAAAAGTGTAAATCCTATAAATGAAATTTGAAACTCAAATTAGTTAAAAAGTTGTTCATGGATTTTGAAATATAAAATAATTAAATTTCATATTCAAGAATAACCACCCTTACTTTAGTTTTTTCGGGACCCCACTCCCCTCAATCAGTGTTCTTAAGTGAAAGTGCACTTTCGTTGCGACTGCCTGCTGTCTACTGTTACATAAAACAAGGGAACATTTAATTTCATTGTTTTATATGAAAGCTACACTAGTTCAAGTTAAATATTGAGATGGGCTACATTCTCCTAGGACTTTTGATTTTTTTGGTTAAATTTGTTTGTGTAATTAATTAGTTGAGCCAATATAGATACACACTTTCCCAAAATATTTTCATATAAATAAATTAAAGGAAAATGAGAAAGCTTGTTAAAGCACCCTTTCTGCAGATTTTAGTGATTTGACAATTTTTCGCCTGTAAACGGTTTGATCTAGAAAAAGAGGGAAAGAACTTGGTGTTTATTAATAAAATCGTGAGTGCAAAATTCAAGGACATAAGCTAAACTACTAGTTCTCTATTTTAAACTGTAGAAGTTCTTGAAGCTTGTGAAAGCTCAAAATCTTATCACTTCTTAGGTTTTGAAAAATATGTACAAACATTTTGACACCAGAATGAACTTTGTAAGACCTTATTTTTTGATTTATAGTGAAAATAGTAATTCAGACATACATAGACTGTCAGAAAATGGTATGGTTAAAAATGAATTATCTTCACGATACAAGTATTTAAAACCAACGTTTCGGAAGATGCTTCCTCCTCTTCAGGGTTTCAAAGGGTCCACAGAAGAAAGGAACAAGATGCTTTCTTCTCCTCTAGAAGTGTTGAATGGTTCTTCTTTAACAGAAGCATTAAGGACGTTCCCTAATAAATCGATTTTCTTGCAATCCTTTAAAACTTAATACATATTTATAAGTGTCCTTTAGTATGAAATTTTTTTCAATAGTCCTTGCGGAACTAAATTTATAGTTATTGACCATTGAACTTTGCTATTTATCATGAACCCTATCCCGATTGATATGAAAAGATTGTTTCATTAAAAAAACAATCGTACTTTGATATTATTTTGAAAAACTGAGAATCATTAACTGAAGACATAACAAATATTTTCCTGTTAAAATAATTATATCAAGCGGTATTCGTTTTGTATGAATGGGGAGTTGGCAACGTCGCAATAAAATCACTCAATTTTTCCATATCTAAAAAACTCCTGCAGCTGGTGCTTTGGGGATTTTTGGCGAGTGCCTTCCAACCCAACCATACCGTTCTCATCTGGAATCTCGCACTGAGCTGTTTCATGAAGTGTTTTTTTTTTTTCTTTGTCTTTTAGCTTGCTCGGTAAGAATTCAATGTCCACAGATCCGAGAAACGACGCAGTGAAAATACTTTTGACTTTTTGTGCGCATGTGATAGTAGGGGAAAGAGCGAGCCGCTTCTGAGCTATATTAGGGAACGTCCTTAAATAGTTTTTTTTCAAACAAAAAAAAAAATCAATTAAATTCAATAATTTTTTCATTAAATTGAAGGGTTGGTTTTGTCACAAAAATAATAAAACAATAATTTTAATAACTATTAGAATTATTTAATTGATTACTATACAGTTTCGGTCACCACTGGTCGACCATCCTCAGTAGTTCTAAAAATTGAAATGAAACATTTATTTACATTTTTTCTTTTTATAGAGAATTATATAACACAAAATTTTTTTTATAATAATTTGAAATCATACATACATCTCGTTCAAGAACCGGAATTTGTCATTTCACATGAAACATTCATTCTTAAATCTTCAATATAGATAGATCACACAATTCATTACAATCACACACACATATATACATATATAGCAACAATTTATAAAAACGTTTACTAGTGAACTAGAAACTATTTTGAATTAATGATTATATTAAATACTATTTTCAATTTTATTTTTTTCTAATTATCTCATTGCATCGTCAATTATTATACAATTAAAAAACCCATTATAAATAATCCATTCTAAAAACACATTATAAGTTAAATTCATTCTTTATTTTTAATTTTTTATTAATGAAATATCAAAAAACATACATCTTCCTATTGCATTTTTCTTTCAAAATCAATACTTGTTTAATCAACACACCAAATCAAATCAATATTTTTACAACAATGACACAATTAGACTATAACATTCTGATATGCTTTCAGAATCCATTTTGAAATTTACAGAATTATCGATATCCTTCAATATATAAAGAGATTCTTTTATTTTTCTCTTGGTCCAATTTTTCTCATAATCTAGTATCTTTACTCCTTCAAAATCGAAAGTATGCTCGTTGTCAATAGCATGAATGGATGTATGACGATTCAATTATTAAAAAAATTTTGTGTTATATAATTTTCTATAAAAAGAAAAAATGTAAATAAATGTTTCATTTCAATTTTTAGAACTACTGAGGATGGTCGACCAGTGGTGACCGAAACTGTATAGTTATCAATTAAATAATTCTAATAGTTATTAAAATTATTGTTTTATTATTTTTGTGACAAAACCAACCCTTCAATTTAATGAAAAATTTAAATCAAGTCACTTAAGTTCTGGAAGAAAATTAATAAATTCAATAACTCCTCCACGAAGCGCTCTAATAATTAATTTCATATTGTGTCTTCATAATTTCTAATAATATACATTTTTTAAATCATCAATATAATTTTTCAATTATTTAATATAATATATAAATTATTTTTCTAAGACTAATTTGGCCTCTGCTATAGTAGAGCATGAAAAGATAATATTTCCATTTTATATTCAAATAAATAAAGAACGTGCCCAGTCAGAAGCTTTTCTTTTCCGGGAAGAATTAGATAAAGCAAGCCGAGTCATTTTTCATTTTAGTCGATCGAGAATGTTTTTCCAGTGCAATTCGGATTCCCTGTTTAATTCAAGAACATCAGAGCTGTGTAAAAGTAAATAGCCATTTATTTGCCTTCTATGCTTTTCAATATAAACTTATCTATGCAGGACCGGCGCGAAGCCAAACTCAAATTTAATATTATTTTTTTCATAATATACGTATATAACATATAGGTAACAAAAATTATTTAATAAATGCTAACTTATATTATATATTATATATAGATAGTGGACTCCCTTACAACGAGGGGAAACGTTCCTCCTAATAGGAAATCGCGTTATATGGGACATACATTATCAGACCAATTTGTTTTTGTTGTAACTTCAAGAACGCCCAGCCTTGCTTGTCTTCTGTGATGCCTTAATTAAAAGTGTTTGGTTCTAGTAATGAGAAGGAAAACTTAGTCCAGACTTTTAATGCGCCAAAGCACCTTTAAGTTTAATAGATCATATAAAATACGATTACAAATAGCCAAAACGTTAGAAACACATTTTATGAAAATTGATCCGTCTATATTTTATTTATTTATTAAAGAACCTTGTATCTGTAAGGCCATCTAGCCCCTCTAATGTACAATTTTAGATCAATTTAATTACACAAAAATTAATTAATATGATACAAAAAAGAAAATAAGAAAATGAAAAAACCAGGGCTGTCCAACCTTTTGTCTTACACATTTGATGAAAAAACAAATACTTCGCGCCTCATATAAAATATACTAATTCTATTCTTCTTGATATTTCTCAATAAAAAAGAATAGTTATAATGTAGAATAATGTGATCCAGGTGCTATTGATGGTATTACATTCCCGAGAGGGTGAATATAACTCTTCTGACATGTAAGAAGATCATGCATAATAGCTCGGTTTCAGTGATTATAATAATAATTATATTGATTTTTATTCAAATTAGTTTTTATATTAAGATTGAAATTGGATTTACTCGTATATATTTTACAGTGCTTGATTAGAATAAGTAGAGAAAGCAATCATATACAAAACATATCTTAAAAGAGAATATCTTTTAATACACTTATTTAGTTAGAGTTTATAATATAGGAATTAAAATAGATTTAATTGTATATTTCGAGAAGTTCGAAAACAAGATCAGACTTGTTCGTAAACATGCTCCGACCTGTTTACCCGAATTGGAAAAAATCTTTCAATTCGATACTTCTAGGATTTCCCTTTTCACTATTAGGTGATTGTACAATAACTAGTACTCTTTGTTGCAGGGTCCAAAGTTCACTCCTCACCTTGACTCCATGCCCCCTTGAGCCCATGCGACGTGAATTGTGAACCCCGTCAGGCCAAAATCAACATTTTCCAGCAGACTCGTGCTTTGAGGACTCTCTAGTGATTCTACGCGTTCCCACGCGTTTTCCAGGTGAGATTTTTTTCCATTTTTTTTTTTTGAATTTTCTTTATTCTACCCATTCTTTTATTTATATATTTATTTCACAGTTAAAAAATAAATTATCTCAATATTAATATTTCGATTTCTATTACTTTTTCAAATAATTAACTAAAATTAACACTTTATGTCGAAACGTCGTCCATTTTGATGAGATTTTCTCTACAAAAATCTTCAATCTAGATAGTTTGAGCTTGAACTTCTCTTTCGATAAACAACTCAACTACTAAAACAGGTGTGTCCAATCTTTTGGCTTACACTGGCCGTATTTGATGAATAAACAAATGCTTCGGGCCGCATATAAAATATACTAATTATATTGATATTTCTCAATAAAAAATAATAGATATAATGTAGAATATATAATCTAATCCACCATGACAGAAGCGAAAATATCATAGCACAATAATCTATGAGTACTTTTCCTTGAGAATATTGTTTTATTAAATCATTTAGCACTTCACAAGTTTTAATTACTGAAATAATAAACAAAAGTCAAAAAGCGTGGGGCATTTTGTCGAAATTAATTAAAAGTACATGCTTCTGTGCCCCACACTTTTTGACTTTATGTTTATTACATTATTTTGTACTTTTTAGAAGCGTGTTTTTTAGTTTTTTTAAACTTAATTTTTAATAGAAAACTACGTAATGGTCACGACATTTAAATAGTCTAAATAGAAATTGAATTTTCTTACTTTGGCATAATAACGATCAAAGAAGTGGATCTCACTTCCGGCCGCTCGAACATCTGGATGGAGGCGGATGAATTCCAATAAAGCTCGAGTTCCTGCCTTTTTGACGCCTATAATAAGAGCATCGGGCAATCGCCTGGCAAGACGAAGACCCTGTTGGCGCAAAAAACGGTATTTGGGAGCGGCAGACAGGAGACCCGCTTTCGATGAATTTCCCTCCTACAAATGAATTATAATAAAGAGAATTCAAGCTTGAAAAATTAAAGCTTTCATAATTGAAGCTTTGGTAGCCATTGTGGTTCTTCGACATAATCCAATGAATTAAACAAATGAAAAACAATGAAAGAACTGATTAAAGGAAAAATCATCGAATTTTTTTACTCAGTTTTTTTACGCAGTTAGTATCGAAAAGAGATTTTTCATAAATATTCAACATTCTTCAAAATATTATTTATACTAAATTTATTAAAGCTTTTATGGTTGAGAGGTATTGAATGTTTTTTTGACAAAAACAATATTTTTCATTATTTTATATTTTTAACATATATTATAACAAAAAATTTGAAGAAAACTTGAAATATTTTCCCAGACTCGCTACACTTTCTGGATATTTGGCAAATGTTTTAGGCGGGGGTGAGTTATCGTGGCCAGATAAGTTGAGAGCTGTACTACTTATAAATTTAAACATATTAAAATAATAAGAAATTTATTTTTTGATTAAATTAATATGACCATTTATTTTACATGAATTTATGCATACATTGTTTTTGAGCTTCGACTCCGGAGATTACTTCTCCACCATCGAATGTCCATGATCATCTTTTAGTCCTTGTTTTTAATAAGAGGAAAAAACTAATTAAATAAAAAAACCTCTTTTCCGATAATTATTTCAATTCCATTATTCAATCTATCTTGTCGTTCACCAAATTAACATGACATAATTTCAATTTCTTAACAAAAATGATTGTAGTAAACTCCTAGTGAGTTTTAAAATGAATTAAAAGATTAATTGGAATTTAAATAATCCAGTTTTTATGCTTTTTTCATAACCACGCCTTAAAATTTCATTAAAATCATTCAAAAAAATATATTTTCTGCACTTTTGAACCAGAGGCTCTGAAACTAGAGAGCCCGAAATAATCGTTCTCCGCATCGAAAATTCAAATATTTAGCCACTGGGTATGATAATAAATAATAATAATTCTTTATTAGCTACTTATAATTGGAGGTACTACTAAATATATATTATATAATAGTGAAAAAATCTGGGTTTCTGTCAAAACCTGTTAATGAATTTATTATTTTTATTTTAATTAATTTATTATTAATTAATTTCTATTTCAATTTACGTATTAGGCCAAAATAGGGGTTAAAAAATAAATACTTAATTTTTTTTTATATACATATTTTAAAATTCTCCGAAAGAAACTATATTGAAGGAGACAATAAAGAGTGTGTCTTCTGCTGGAATTATAAATTTTATTTATTTATAACGAAACTATAGTCTCGTTATAAATAAATAAAATTTATAATTCCAGCAGAAGACACACTCTTTTATTGTCTCCTTCAATATATAAAAATTCTGCTACTCTCGGCACAAAAACTTTCAATTTAAGAAACTATGGTATATTTTAAAATAAATTACATTTTTACTTTCACATATATGATAATGATAAATAATCTCTGTTGAAATATTTCGATACTCTCTAGAGAGAGAGGCTTCACACCTTAACGGCTTCAGCCACCAAGTTTGTAAAAGATATATTTTCTATCCAAAAATAAAAATAAAAATGTTGAAATTTTATATAACCTATTATTTTCAATTGAACTAGAGTTATAGTTTAATTGATTTACTATCGTTTCTTCGTTTTTGAACTTACTTGGACAATTAAAGGAACCACTCGAACCACCGATCCCGACGACTTTACATCAGGCTGAGAATCGGGTACTCCCGGATGGTCCAGCGCAGCCAGCGGACGTTGCTAAAATATAAAAACAGTTCATTAATTTATTATTCTAGTATTCATATAAATATTTAATCAAATTATTATCTAAAAATATAATTCGAACGTGCTTATCAGAATTCATGTAATACCTATATCCAGTTTAAATTTAATTTTCTTAAACATATAACTAAAAATATCAACCAACTCATATTATTTTTAAAGAATTTAATTTTTTATATCATTATAAAAGAAAAATTTTTTTTTTAATTTTTATTCGTAATGAAAATACCAAAATGAAAAGTCAATATTTTTTCTGAACAGTAAACAACCAGAAATTAAAATGTTATAATTAAAACTTGTTTATGTTCAAGATTAATTTTTTTATTTTATTTTATTTATTTACTTATTTATTTATTTTTTAGGAAAATGCTTTTATTCTTTTATAAATAAATATATTATAATCTCTATTCAATTATTTAAAAATAGATTTTGAGGGTTGATCAATAAAATGACAATTTATTAGGTTTCGGTGAAGATATTAAAATATAATTAAAAGTAATAATAAAAATGAAGAAAAAAGTAAAACTTTTTCACTAACCAGTAAGTTCGCCAGTTAGAACAAGTATTTTTTCACATTATTATCTGAATTGTATTTAAGTTCAATTAAATATTTGCTCTCTCTATAACGAGTAGAATTTTGATGAATTGACCACCCAAAATATAGCTAGAACTCAGTGCGAAAGAACAAATAATACTCTAACACTCTCGATTCAACATTTAATTTTTCACATTAAATTATTTCGATAAAATATTTTTTTATGTGAAAGCTATTTATATATTTCAGGGGATTATTAAGGCAACGTCAACAAAAAAATGGTCGCATTCGAAAATAAATATCCACATGACATTCTATTTTCAGATAAACGTAAATATGCTAAGCTTGAAAGGAATCTTAAAAATTAATTATTAAAAAAATAATAAATTTTTAACTGTTTCAAGAAGAATAGACAAGTTATCAAAAATCAATTTTTCTCTTTATTTTCAAAATAACATTCGCTCCACCTGTAGGGGAAAAATTGAAACCGTTACATCATAAATTATGGTAATTAGTCTGATTAGCCCCTTAAGTAGCTATTTCATCCCCATGGGGGTAAATACCCCTAGGTTAGGAACTAATACTCTAGAGGTCTAGAGGGATACCTCACACTATGATATAATAACCATATAAAATTCTTCTTTACTCAAAATAACCAACCGATTAAAATTTCAATATGAATTTTTTTTTTAAAGAAAAATGACTGCAGTTCAACCCCCCCCCCCCCCCCATTTATAAAAATTGAGAACGACTGTTTAAATAAAATAATTCAGCGACTCTTAAAGTCCAGTTACCTACAAGAAAAAAAATTATGAATTGATTTTGTAATTATCGGCTTTTCCCTTCTGCTTTAACTAAATAAGTAATCACAACAAATTAGATAATTTAAATTCTTTTTTCTTTTAATGTTAGTAGAACTAGAGGCTTTTATAAATGTTTAAAATGATTGATAATTTGCATTGCATGGTCACCTCCCCCCTTGGTTGTACACCCGGTATATATTTGAAATTGTATCTCTTACGTTTCTTAAGGCTATAATGAAAATAGAAAAATTCCAAGAACAACCTATCTATCTTCTATTAAAGAGACAGCTTTAATGACTTTTTCTTAATAGAATTATATCTAATAGTAATAGATCATTCTAAAAAGAGATCGGCGCATAGTTTTACCGAAAAAAATAACAAATAAATTATAATATCAATTACATTACTCTTAAGACGATTATTTTGCAGAGAATTTAGGCCAGTAGTGGTAAGCATCAATTAACCTTTCAATCTTCTTAGAAGATACATTAATTTATCTTAGATCCTGCTTTGGCTTAAAAATAGGTAATTGTGTTGTTTGGTCATGGTATGTTTGGTAATGTATCCTTGAGCAGACAATGCCGCCCGTGTTTAACCAGTTCCAGAGTTCCTAGGGTCGAGGTAGAGGGGTGATAAACAAATTACCAGGCACGTACCTAGAAATTTTTTCCAATAAGGACCCTAATTTATTTTTTGTAATCATTTTTTTTTTAATTAGAATCTAGCTTAAAAAGTTCAGGTTCAAAAATGCAAAAAGAAAAAATTTTATTGAGATTTTAATGCGAAGTCATAATATAGGCATAAATGAACAATTTATATTTAAGTTTATTATTAATTACTACAGCATATCTAGCGACCCGAGTCTTGGAAAATTTTTTCACTTTTTTTCTTAATTAATAAATATGCGGGTGAGCAATTCTTTCATTAGAATCCGATAGAGGAAAATTACTAAAAAGGTCGTAGATAGAATTATCTAACTTCTTCCCTTGTAGCGAAGGAAATGCAAAGATGGCAAATACAAGTCAAGGACCTGTTCAGACTATTATTGATTTTATTTTTAATTGCTATTATTCTAGGAATGGTCTTTTGCTCTTGGATCAAATTTATACCCGTTATAGAGAGAACAAATATTTAATTGAACTTCAATACAATTCAGACAATAATGTTAAAAAAATATTTGTTTTGCAACTGGGTCGTGAAAAAGTTTTACTTTTTTCTTCATTTTTATCATTTAATAGAAAATATTAAATTCATAAAAAGAAATCGTTTTAAAAAGTTTGTTCTGTAGCAAAATTTTTATATTTTCAATGTTTAGATTTTGGGCTCTTTATGCCAGTGTTTTTCAACCTGTGTGCACGCGAGAGATTGTCAATTGTGCCGCGAGTGTTTTTGACAAATAATTAAAATTGCATAGGTTTTTCTAACTTTGAAATAGTATTTATAATATACTTCATTTTTTTGTATCATACAGCTTTTCCTTTTTTTTTATATATTTAGGTGTGCCGCAACATGATTCCACGAGTGTGATGGCCTCGACCCTGACCGAGCCCGCCCCGACGCCAAATCGCTCCGCAATATTGTCCACCAGACTGGAGTTGCCCCTATATTTTTCTATTTTGTTTCGGTGGGCAACACCCAGTCCCGCAAGCGCGGAGACGATCTGGACGTCCAAAACCCACACCACCCCCGACGCATCCTTTGCCACGATGTCTTTTTTTTAATGATATTGATGTGAGAAGGAGACACACCAGAAGGTGGACCCCCTAAAGGCCTGTATGGGCTGGCCCCTCCATCGTGAAAAGAACAGAGCAGAAGGAAAAGAAGCCGGGATCACGAGCTCAATCTCAGAAACTTAGATACAATTCAATATCCAATTTACTACGGTTTTAGGGGCTTCGAGCAGTGGTAAATTCTCCGCGCGATAAATTCGGTTAAATTTATCTCCCACTTAATTTTTATTACCAGACCCTATACTTACAGAAAAAATGTCTGGGTATAGCCGGGAATCGAACCCGAGACCTCCGGGTTGCCAGTCAGTTATTCTGACCATTACACCACGGAGGCGGAGAGACCTTTTCTATTGCCTGCCGAGCTGGAGTACAAGTACTCCAACTCGACACGCATTCCTTTTTGATCAAATCATCTGCCAGAAATCGTACCACAGCGTCATGCCTCTTAACCTTAAGAAACATTAAATATGTTGATAATTATTACCCCCCCCCCTCCTCACCACTCAAAATTAAATATTCAATTCGCTTATCTTTGCGCACAGAAAAAGAAATCAATCACATCTTGATTTATATATTATTTGTTTATTTTTTAATAATTTGCCACTTTTTATAATTTTTTAAAAATCTAAATTTTGTTATTCTTATTTTTTGATTTTTAGAAAATTAAACGACTTAAGACACGCATGCCCATATGTTTCTCATGGCATTACTGGATGGAGCAGCCTGTCATACAAACAACACCTGATCTCTTTTAAATATTTGGAGCCTTATATCGATTATCGATCCCAAATTTTAAAAAATGATATAATATAATTCTCCTCCTCACACGATCCCACTTATTTAAATAAATCTATTTCCACACAAAAAATATCACAATGCTGAAGATTATAGAAAAAAATACTTCCAGATTCATATCTAGAGTCTCATTTCTGTAGCTGTGTCAAGACGAAAATGAGGCGAAACTTTTAAGAGACTATGTATTTTCGGGAGTTTACAGGTATACATTTGAAGTGTGGTTTTTTAAGAGGAATAAAATTTTTTGGACCGAGACGCCGCCCGCCAGGGCACCAGCCCGGAGGGCCGAACTTCGAGGGCGTGCCAAAGACACGCACGAAAAACTCGTTAAAAAATAAAAAACGAATAAAATCATTTTTTAATACCTACATTATTATTATGAGAACGTCAAAAACAATTTTATAATTAAGTAAACAAAATATTAATAAAAACAAAGAGGCTAAGTGCAAGCCATAGGTATCGTAATTTTTCCCTATTAGATCCAATCTAATTATTTTATAACAACCAAAAATCCTTATTGAAAGTACTCAGGCAGAGCAACTAAGATAGAACGGTCGATTACTTTTACTTGTCCCTAGATGTAGTCAAAGTGAAGATAGACTGTCTGCTCTTCTTTAATATCAAATGAAAAAATCTAATGTTAAATTTGACAAATTATATTAAGCGGTTATTGATGAATTTTACGAAAATAAAATTTTCGAAAATGAAGGCTCCTTTTTTGGACAGCATCCTCTGGCTGAAAGGTCACCACCCGCCCTTGATATACATATGCTCGAGGGGTGAACCGCGACCTAATATCGTGTAGGTACACCTACTTCCACTTCCACTTTCATTTCCAAGTAGAAGACAATATATCAAGGGGCATGAATTCCAAAATAATTCCACATAATTCCAAAAACGATGTACACCTAATTCCATTCGCGGTTCACCCATCGTATATGTTTATGTGTGTGCTTATATGTAATGTAAATTGATACAGCCATAGCCTATCTTGAACTTGGGTCTCATGGAGAAATGAGTAAATGCTGATGAAATTAATTTGATTAAGAACGTGTCTTTAAACAGAGACGATACACCCTCTCGGACAACCTGACTCTAATTTTTAACCTTATAGCCTATAACATTTTTAAATTTTCTGTTCTTTCAATAAGTTTAACAACATATTCTAAAATAATGTAAAATTTCAACTCTAGATATTATATTAGCTTATAAATTTTTATTATTACTAAAATTAATTAATCTTTTGATTTATATTTCAATGTCCTATCGAAATTGACATAATTAATATTTTTATATATAATTTACTAATAATAAATATTGTTTTATATATGAACACTTTTATTAATGATCTATAACTTTTAAATGAGTTCAAGCTTTTTTTTTATGATTACCTTAAAAGTGAAAATATTTCACCTTGATTTTTTCTCTTCCAGGGTACTAGTATATAGATTCTTTTGCTTATGAAAGTAAGACATCTATATAAATGATTAAGTAGATGAATATGTAATATAAATTTCGTCGCGCTGACAAGGAGAGTACGTATTTTATGGTGAGTCACTTTAATCTTTTTCAATCATTCTCGCATTCGCCTATTTTGATACTATTAAAATTACGGTCAAGTAAGGGAGGGACTTTCATATCGAGGGTACGGTATTTATTTTTATCTGAGCGACTAAATTTATTTTCATCATCTAGGTACTTATGAAATTTATAAAAAAAATCATTAAATATTTAGTTGTTTTAGATAAATTTATAAAGCAACTAATGAACTACATATTTTTAATAGGAAAAGGGAATATTTCGAAATAAAAAAATGAACAACTTCTATATTATTTTACTAGGAGAGAATTATATTCAGCAATTGCTGAACTACTTTAAAGTATTTATAATTCAAAAAAATAGCCATTATTTGTGAAGTGTTAAATAAAGAAAAAACAATTAAGTAGTAATTATTTTTAATTACTCTTAACTGAGCTAAACTATTAATATTATATCATTAGCATGAACTGAGGTTAAAAATTACTCTCCTCCCAGGCGGCTCTAGTATTGAATTACACATAAAAATAAATATTTGCTCATTGGGCTTTAAGATGTCTGAAATGTGAAGAAAAATATTTTTCAATTATGATTATTTTCTCTTTGTATGTCTGAATTCCGATACTCACGATAGCCCAAGAACGGAAAGTCAAAAAGTTCGTTGTTCAATACATAGTACTGATTAATATAGATTTTGCAATATCTCGTTCATGAGGGAGAAAAAATTATTTATTAAAATATTCTATTGAGATTTTAAGAGGATGTTATATAGTGTAGCCATAGATGAACAATTTATATTTAAGTTTATTAATAATTACTAGGGCACCTCTAGTGAACCGAGTCTTGAAAAAGTTTTTACTTATTTATTATTTCATGTTCGGGTAGAATCTGATCGATGAAAATAGCTATAAAGAGCGCGGATAGAATGATCACTCTTTCTTTAGAGCTGAAGTGTATTGTAACGATGCCTGAATCAGGTCTGAACTTGTAAGTCCCATTCACTTACAAGTCCAAGCCTGTTTCAGACTATTAGAGATTATTCCCTTAATTTATTTTATTCTAGGATTGGCCTTTTGCACTTGGACCAAAACGATACCTACTCGTTATAGAGAGAGAGAATATTCATTTGAACTTGATTAAAATTCAGACAAAAATGTACAAAAGAAATTACTTGTTCCGGCTCTAACTAGCAATCTTGAAAAAGTTTTAAACTTTTTCTTCCATTTCTTTGTATTTTTAATCGCGTCTAAAAATTTGCTAAAATTTCAGAATTTAATTTGCCTTGGCAACACTAAATAATTTTTTAGTTAACGTTTTATGAATGAAGAACTGTATTCTTTTAATACATATTATATGATATAATGATCTTTTAATATATCTAATACATTAGAAAAATATGAGTTTCTTGAATCTAGAAAAATTTGCATTTTTTCAAAACTTTACTCTAGAGGTAATGTGGATTGGGAAAAATTAATTTTTTTAAATGAGTACATTTTTTTCTTTCTGTTTGTCTTTATTCCGATACTAATGATAAATTGAGAATTGATTAGGTTTCTCTTATTCTAATCTAGTCTTAGAGCTTTCAGATGAAAAATGTAGAAATTCATACAAACTTTCGAAACATTAAATGGAGAGCACTTGAATTGGTTGAAATTTGGTACTCAAGTAGTTAATAAGTTAATAAAATGAATCTCTGTATCTAGTAAATATTTTTAGTGAAAAAGTATTCTCATCTCTAGTTTCAATATAGGAAAATATTCTTGGCCAAGTGAGTCATTTCATATTAGACTCTCTTGCTGACAATATAGATTGTGTTATATAAATTATATTATTAATTTCTTAGACTGAATTTATAAGAAACCAACCCTTATTCATGCTTCAGATTTAAAATTTAGACCTAAGACTAAATACCTATCGTTAACTCCCTTCTGACTAACTTGATCAGAATTTGTTCACATTTCATAATTTGCAACATTTCGAATCTATATGGTTCTTTTTTATGCAAAATTGTTAATGCCTTTTTGGCCAATTGGCTTAAATTTTATTACAATATCCCGAATCAAATCAACTTACTTTTTCAAAAAATTCCATAGAGCCCTTCTAACAGGTTGGAATCTGTTCAAATTCAATAATTTGCCTTTTTTTATGTTGATATCAAACTTAGGCACTTTTTAATAAAAACTCAATAACCCCATTTTGGCATTCTTCATCAGTATTTTTCAAAATTTTATATTTTTCAAATTTACACAATCAATATCTGGAGGCACGGCAGTGCCCCAGCCAAGTTCGATTCGAGCGGGGATGTGTGGACTGCCAGACTTCCCATTACAGGAAACAACTCAGGCCATTTTGACGCCTCTGTAACTTCGTAATGGAAAACACTACATGGCTGAAATTTTTTTCCAGAATACTGGTCCATAAGCTCTTAACTAAATTACACAATTTCATATTTCTACTGTTTATACCATCCAAGTTACAAGAAGCCAAAGATAGGATTTTTCGTCACTCACTCACTCACTCATCAAAATTCTAGAGTACTTCCGCTAACTCTAGAATGCTGAAATTTGGCAAGCAGGTAGAGTTTGGGGTACAATTAATGGCAAAAATCCAAAAATCGAAACTTTCCCTTCTTCAAGACCTAAAAGGAAGGGGTGAAATTTATAGACTTAATTAACATATACTAAAAATTCAATGAACCTAGAATGCTGAAATTTGGCATACTGCTAAAGCTTGACACATTAATAAAGGACGAAATTGAAAAATCGAAACTTTTCCTTCTTCAAGGCCCGAAATGAAGGGGTGAAAGTTATAGGCTTAATTAACATAAACTAAATATTCAATGAACCTAGAATGCTGAAATTTGGCATACTGGTAAAGCTTGACACATTAATAAAGGACGAAATTGAAAAATCGAAACTTTTCCTTCTTCAGGGCCCGAAATGAAGGGGATAAATTTATAGGATAAATCCAACTTACAAAAAGAAGTGAATACTCAACAAAAAAACTTGTGTAAAAAAAGGCCAAGTTCGATTAATAAAATCCGTTTGCCAAAAAAAGTAGTGAGATCTAGTGTGCTGCCAAGTTCAACATCATCAATTTATTAAATGAGTCGAGAATATATTAGTAACTTCAATTAAAACGCATGTTTTTCATTTCACATGTCCCTCTATATTTTTTATTGATTTCACATTTTTAGTTCAAATTAATTTCATAAAACTTGGCTTTTACGCATTATTATGTATGTAACGAATTACTAGTTACCATATCATGGGATCTTAATAAGAGGGGAGTGGTGGAGGGCCTATCAAACAATAATAATAATAATTTAATGCGTAAAAGCCAAGTTTTAGGAAAATAATTTCAACTAAAAATGTGAAATCAATAAAAAATATAGAGGAACATGAGAAATGAAAAACATGCGTTTTAATTGAAGTTACTAATATATTCTCGACTCATTTAATAAATTGATGATGTTGAACTTGGCAGCACATTAGATCTCACTACTTCTTTTGGCAAATGGATTTTATTAATCGAACTTGGCCTTTTTTTACAAAAGTGTTTTTGTTGAGATTTATTTGTCTTTGGAGGTTACTAACAAACAGTATACCTACTTATTAACTAGAATTTTTTATCATGTTTTTCAGCTTGATTGAAAAGACAGAGAAAATGAGCGGGTTAATTTATTTCACTGCTAACTTAGTCTGAATTCAAATACGAAAACGAATGGAGCACATTCAGTCCACAAGTCTCCTGTCTCTTCTTCTTTCAAGTTGCATTCCGCGCAATCCTAGACATTCCCAGACGGTTATCAACCTAAGAACAAAAGGAAAAAATTATATAATATTTATAATCATGTAGGAGAGGAGGGTTAGTTTTTTCCATTTTTAGACTTCTGGTCCCCCACTGATTATGTGTACAAAATTTGGTTGAGTTTGGTACAAGGGCCTATATTTTCATTTTTTGAACCCGCCCCCCTCCTCCCCATTTTGGGCGGATAGTTTTTGTATTTTTAGACTTCTGGGGCCCCACTAATTATGTATACAAAATTTGGTTGAGTTTGCTCAAATAGCCTAGATTTTTAATTTTTAACCCCCCTCCACCCCCCTTAATTTTGGGTCGATATGCACCAAAATCTAATCAGCTCTTAATCTCAATGGACCAAAACTACGTGTCAAATTTGGTTTCGATATTCACACTCTTTTGAGCTAGTTCGTCCACAAAAATTTGGTAACGCACAGACAACCAGGCAACCAGACAGACTACCAGACAACCAGACTAACAGACATTTTGACAAAACAATTATTATCTCGAAAAATATAATTTTTTCGATGTTCACATATTAGAGCTATTTTGTAGACCGAAATGAATTTTTTAATCAAAATAGTTTCAGCCGTTTTTGAGATATTTCGAAATAAAGAAGGAAAAAACACTTTTTTCATGCACGATTACAATACTTGACCATACCCTGTATGGTAAAGTAAAAGGGAACACTTCACTAAAATGTCTTAACAATATTAACATTTAGAGCTTGACATTTGGCGTATAGCTAAAAAAACTTGAAGATCTGCAAATAGTCCAAATGTTAAAGCACACAAAAAAAAACATATAAAATATACTAATAATAAAATTGTCCTGATATTAAATGGGTACTCTATCAAGTAGGGATGATTAGGTGCTCTTTTAAAATAGTATTAAACATCTTATTTTGTATTCTTATTTTTCCCTTCCTCTAATTTAATACCTACCGTTGAATTTAAAAATATAAAATTCATGAAAGTAGCTTTGTAATTTGTTGGGAATAGTAGGAGTAGCTGTTTTTTTTTTATAGTAGGTGAAATGCCTTTACGCACAAAGTGTCGGCTCCGTGCTAGACGTCTACCGACTAAAACACCTACTCCTTCTTCTTGGTTTTCAACCCAGCTTTCCGCGATAGTAATCGCTTTCCGGCATAACATCTATCGCGGATTTTGGGATTATCTATCGGTCTTCAACTGACCTTCCTTCACTTTCATTACCTCTTGTATGTATTGGTTAATTAGTCGCCATCTCTCCTCATTTGTTAACATTTGGGCGATCATGTTATCTGAGGAGATCTGCATACCTAGGTGATTTCCTAGATCCTCTCTTTTGGGCTTCCATCTTTTGCAGATGAACACGGTGTGTTCTGCGTCGTCCTCTTCAGCTCGGACAAGTTGCCGTTGTTGCCCTTCCGACTCTATGAAGGTAGCTTTTGAAGCAACCGTGACCCGACAGTACTTGTGTGAGATAACAATTTATCTCACCGTGATTTCTTGTCCGCCAATTTCTTATGTTGGGGATTAATTTGTTAGTCCATCGTCAGGTCACATCTTCATCCCACCTCTCTTACCATCTGTCTTGGAGCCTTTCTCTAGCTTCTTGCTTAATTTGAAGTTTTATTACTTCATTATTGGTCCTTAATTCTCTAAAGATTTCATCTCTCTCTCTACCCATAAGTTCTATGGGAGGTATACCAGCCATAACAATTGCTGCACTTCCTGAAACAGTGCGGTATGCAGAAGTGACCTTTACTGCAGCCAACCGCTGCACAGACCACAGGAGTAGCTAAGCTGTAGTAATATCTATAATATCGATATATGTAATCGATATGTATAAGAACTGTACTTTGAGGCCCCTATTTTTTACCCATGAAGAAAGAAAATTAGATTTTTTCACTTGTAACCCAAGACCAGTAGCTGTGTCGATTTTGAATTACTTCCGCCAGAAAAGCCCTATTGGAGAAAATCAGCAACCGCGAGAGTCGATCACCAACAATGAATAACAAACATTTCTTATGAGGGGGAGTCCTTGATCTATCTGCAATTTGGCAATAAATGCCCTAGGACGAATTTTCTCTATCATATTAATTCTATATATCTTGAATAGATGTCACCCTATCGTGATTTATCCAATAGGTTTTGATAATGATTGTGAGAGTGTCGTAATCTGTGATTTTTCGACACCGCTATATTTAAAATGTTCTAAAACTATTCGAAACAATTCCTTTTTGACGTGAATAAAACATACCAAATAATATCCAAACGCCTCCCACTCGATCGCGAGCCCAAAAGTTCGAAAATAATTTACTTCTTCACTTCAGGGCGCAACCTCAATGAGGCAGCGTCGAAAGACAATGATAAATTATATGAAATTAGGGAACGTAAGAAAAAGATTTTTATATTATAGACAAATGGATCAGCCGGGAAGATAAGAGCTAAGGCTTTTATAAAGGCATCGCAGCGCACATGTGAAGATCCAGGGTTCGAATCCCGGCTGATCCTTTTGTCTATAATATAAAAATCTTTTTCTTCATTCCCTAATTGAATTTAATTTATAATTGTTCTTTCGACGCGGCCTCATTGTGGTTGAGCCCTGGAATGAAGAAGAAAATTATTTTCGATCTTTGGGTTCTCGATCGAGTGGGAGGCGTTTGGATATAGTTTAATTAGTCAACCCAACTACAGAGCTGCGAAAAATGAACGAGGAAGAGATTAAAAGATTAAATAACAATGAAATTCCAAATTCATATAGACATTATAGGTATCAGTTTGGGTTCGGGGATCAGTGGCCGAGAGGATAAGAGCTAAGGCTCTTACAAAGGCATTGCATCCCACATGCGAAGATCCCGGGTTCGAATCCCGGCTAGATCCCTTTTATGTCTATAATATAATAGTACCTGGGGGCACCGAGCGATGCACGGTAACACCTGATCCCTCAACCACACACCTCGCCCCCACCACTGCATCCCCACACCCGCCCCACTCCACCCCAACTGCGCCTCCCACCCCCGGATCCCCCACAACTGCACCCCAACTCCTGCACCCCCTCATCCATCCCCAACCCCCATCCAGTTTTTGTTCTTCTATCTTTCTAGTGCTCCACATATTATGTGTATATTTGTTTACTCGTACACCAATTTGACCACATTCGTTCATATTGATAAACATTATAAAAAAATAAATAGGAAAATAATAATAAAAAAATAATCGCATAGGATATGAAATTAAAACATAAAATTAAAAAAAATATGTACGTCTCGGGACGCGCGACAGAAGTGATAACTTTCACCAACCAAATATTTTTTTAGGAAGACAATTTCAAGGATAATTGCACGGAGAAAAGAGAATTGAATATTTAATTTTAATTAGAAGAGTGGAGGGGGGAGGCCAAGGAATAATTATTAATATATTTAATGTTTCTGGATTTAAAATTAATTGTTGTCTTTCTTTCAGCTTAATTCAATTATACATATTTCAAATTTGCCTCGCCGCAATTTATTCAATGAATTCTATTTATTAAATACATAGCTATATATATATATATTCAATTATTTCCACACTTATAATAAAGTCTAATTCAAAAATATTCATTTTAGTAAAAGTAAAAAGCAAAGATTTTTAAAATAGTTCTATAGTCCAGTGGTAAAGTGTGTGCCTCTGATGCAAGAGGTCTCAGGTTCTAATCTGACATCCGGCGAGTCATTTTTTTTATTGAGATTTTCATCTATCAATAATTACTTTAATTAAGAAAAATCAATTAAGATGAATTTTGATGAGGTCCAGACCTAGCCAGATCGTTTTTTCATCCTCAAAACTTGTTAATAGATTTTGTTTCATCAAAATCGGTAGGGCCGTTTTCAAAATAGAACCAAGATACAAATATATAAATAAATAAATATATATATATATATAAATAAATATACAATTTTTGCTCGTTTAATAAGAGAATAATATATATATATTATATATATATATATATATATATATATATATATATATATATATATATATATATATATATATAATATCTTTTCTTCGTTCCTAATTTAATATCAAATAATATTTTTGATTCTCGGCCTTTAAATTCTTGATGATAAATTAAGTTTCTCAATAGACATTACATATATATTTACTAGATGCAAGGCCCGCCTTCGGCGGCCCTCTTGCTAAACAAGGGACTACCACCCACGATGAACTAAAGTTAGAAGACATCTGATCCAAATATGAAATTTCATAATAATCCCTTCAGCCGTTTTTACGTGAATCGTGAGCAAGATTAGCGAGAAAACCACGGAAACATACAGACAGGAATTTTGTTGAGGGTATTTTTGTTCATAACTTTGCTTGAACCGTGGTGCAACCAAAATTTGGCGTAATTTGGACCAATGTACAGACAAAACCTTCATTTTATATATATAGATTAGAGAGATTTTATTAAAATTAATTTAAAAAAAAATAAGGGACTTGATCCAACAGAGAGCCTCTTCTAAGGCTAGTTTCAGCAGTGCTTGTAATAAATAAAAATTTTACTCAGTGATGTTTCTTTGCTATTCTATTTAGTCGAATGATTTTGCATTCATTTCGAGTCCTAATGAAGGTGCACCACGTTTTCCAGAAGCTTACCAAGCTGTCGATTGACTAAAATTGATGGTCAGAGATGAAGTGCGGGTCAGGGGTTTGCCGGAGAGAGAGAGATCTTGAACGACGTCGACGACGACCGTTAGTTCGTGGGAAGCAAGAAGCAACGGCTCACCTCCCTCTCTCCGGAGGTTTTCCTTTTGATTAATCGATCGACATCTGATTCGACGTGCTCTGCTCATCCTTGTAAGTCTGGGAGACTGGACAAGGACTAGCCATTCACATGCAAATCCGTGTGTCATTTGTCTAATTGCACGTCATTTAAAAAGTAAAAGAGAAAAAAGAAAAAATTAGAAAAAAATCTCTGACCAAATGCAGTAATACATGAGGTGGAAATCAATTTTGCAATAATAAATAAGTATTTAGAAGCAATTAAAAAAAAATATTTGTAATTAATAATCTCATGACTAGGGCTCGGATTTATAGGCACTAAAATTTTTTAAAATAGGCAGGCAACTAAGAATTAAAAATAACTAAAATAGGGACTAAAAAAGGCATTTTAAATAAAAACAGGCACTTAATTTCAAATAAACTATTTCGGATGGTGTTAAATTTTCCTCTGCTTCACTACTAAATCCTCCTAAATTCTTGGCTATTCCTTTCATTTTGTCCAACCAGGATTCCGCTTCAGTATTTTGTCCATTTTTTGATTGAGATTGAAGGACTTGATGCTTATTGAAATTTCTGGAATATTTTTATGCACTCTATCAAAGAGAGATTTCTTGCTTTTAATGCTGCAATGGTTACAGGTAAATTGTTAAAATTACTTTTTATATATGCTAAATCAGCCTCAAGAGTAATAGAAGATAAAGTATTCTTAGCCTCCCTTATATCATATTCATTGATTGTTTCTATGACCTAAATTAATAAATAAATAGAATTACAGAACAATATTTAAAAAATAAATTTAAAATGTACCTTTTGAATTTCATCCAAATGGTGAGCATAATATATAGCTGCTTGAATCCTTAATAATTTTATCGCAATATTTTCCCAATAATTAAAAAACTTATAAATTTAGATGTAATGTATCGTAAAAATTGAAATTGTCAATTTTGGATAAAATAGGCACTAAAAAAGGCATTTATAGATGAAATAGGCACTAACATCCAGAATAGGGCAAAATAGGCATTATAGTCCTCTTATTTTATTCAGAATTTAATGAAACTCATAGATTCATATTGGCCTAAATTTTAAGCCATAAATAAAAAAAATGCAATTAGGGCGAAATCCGAGACCTACTCATGACTTTACCATTAACTTACAACCCTCGGTCATTTTATGACGCCGACTTTTGCAGCGATAATTACCTAAGACTTCAAGGCTAACTGTGCAATTTTCTCCTAATCGTACAAAGAGCCCAAATTCTAATTCGATTCTACCCAAAAAGAAAGATAGAGGCTCTCAACCGAGTAGAAATATATAAATAAATCTCCGACTAAACATAAACATGGATGAAAATAAATTTTGCAGTAATAACTTAGAAGAAAAAAAATGGTGGAAAAAATGTCATTGCATCAAAGTACATATATGAATTTAATGAGATAGTTATTTATTAATTTATACATTAAATTAAATTCTTGTCAAATTTTTACTTTGAAATAAATTGAATAATATATGAATATTTATGAAATTATTTAAGCTGACTGCCTTTAAATTAAATCAGATTTTTTGGAAGATCAGCATTTTTGAAATACATAGTTGTAGAATGTAGATGTAGATTTGTTCAAATAAAGAACATATAAATAGTTCAATATACTTGAATTATGTTATCTCAATTATATTGAAAAATATACACCTCATTTAGAATACAAAACGTTTATAATAATAAGATTTTCAAAACTATTATAGAAAGCTATTTAAAAATATTATTTTGCACAATTAATTGAATAGATATCTTTCACCGTAAAAAACGTGAAGAGATTTAATAGTTAGAATTTCCAAGATATCATTGATCGGGTTAATTTAAATATTTTGTGTTACTAAGGAAAATAAACATTGTAATCTATAAAAAAATAAAAATTATTGTAAGCGATTTATGAGAAATATTTAATTGTCTATTAAAATTATTCGACGGGGGCTACCCTGATCATTTCTGTGAATAGATTCCCGTAGTTCAAATGAAAATGGAGTTTCGATATCAAATTTTATTGAAGATATAGTCTAAGAGTTACTGACCATTTTGGAAGAAGATTTTTAGAATCCAAATAATATATCCCATACTGTAGTGTGATTCGTACACACTCCGAAAGTCAAATTCTTACTCGCCAAATCGAGTCGTTTTTAGGGGTAATCGACCCCTAAAGAAGTCAAAAAATACCATGAAATCACCTAATTTTCAAATTTTTTTAAACAAAAATATCAAAAATTCTGGCTTACGTATAAAATAGTAAGTAAGTATTGTTATTGCAAATGTCTTGAAATCAAATTTAACCATTTTGAAATGAGGTGATTTTACGGTATTTTTTGACATCTTCAGGGGCCGATTACTCCTAAGAACGACTCGATTTAGCAAGTAAGAATTTGGCTTTCGGGGTGTGTGCTGATCACACTACAGTATGGGATAAGTTATTTGGATTCTAAAATCATCTTCTAAAATGGTCAGTAGCTCTCAGTCTAATAGGACAATGGGACAAATGTAACTACTGGCTCAGTCGGTGGCGAGCATGGCCGCTGCCGCTCATGGTCTCTCATTCGTTTTAGACATTACTTAATTAATTATCTCATAATTGGTATGATGGGAATCACATGTTAACTGATGAGATGATGTTTCTAACCGTGTACTATTTCTATATTTGGACTTGACTTTTCCACGAGTATAAGCTGACATTGTGTCGAAATTTGTTTCTTGTCAATATAAACTCAATACAACTTCATCAGAACAACACAAACCTAATACTTTATACACTAAATCTATAGATTCCTATCAGAACTGTCAATTGAGACTACATCGAGAGCAGTATCTTCACTGAGTCAGAAGTTATACTCCATGAAAATTTCCAGAGGCGGTAAAACGATCACTATATATGGCGGTCCCACTCGTAGTATCCCAATCACTACTAGGTGAAATAAATTCTTTGATTCTTTAACTATCAAGTGGTCTAATTTGATCTACTATGTAACCGATAGGTTTTGAGATAAATACAACACGAAACTGTATCCGCTGATTTCGTTTTCATCGGGATTTCAGCAATGGCTCTAGTATCGAAGGATATTTAAAGACGTATTCACATCAAAATGGAATTCTAAAAAAATTCCTATTTTTGATCACTGTCGTAAAAGAATTGAGTACGATTAAGAACTCTTTAGAATGTTTTACACATCCCTGGATAAAAAACGAATAAGTGTACCTAACGTGAAAACGTCATGAAAAAATGACTCGAAAGTGTAACGAAAAAACTATACAATTGTACACTTTTGGTTGCGTGATACATCTAAATACATACTATATATATATATATATATATATATATATATATATATATATATATATATATATATAAAGCGCTTATGGTTATGAATGAACGCACCCAAAAAAGGACCCTAAAACTGGCCAGGTGATTTTTTATTTATTTATTTATTTTTATAATAATACCGTTGCAAGATCCTCTGTAGTCTGGGGTGGACCCTGTATAAAGAAGAAAGAGAAGAAATTTCAGGGATTGGGTCGGAGTTGTGGATCCCTGTGGAATCGGGTCTTCAAATATTGTTGATTATATTAATTTATGTTACCTATGTAGGTGGTCTTTGTTATACTATAAATAAATATGTATAATAAAAACAAAATAAATACAATATACATATACCACCTAGGTACCAAGAAAATATTTTTAATTTTAAAAATATTATTTGTGAATGCTTATATTGAGTGCTGAATTTAATTCTTCAGAGGCCTTATTTCTTTATACATAGGTTTTTTTAATGAAATTGGTGTGAGAAGGAGTTACACCAAAAAGGTGCATCCCCCAAAGGCCTGGGTTGGCCCCTCCATTGTGAAAAGAAGAAGAAGAGGGGATTTTATTTATGGGTAGGAGTCGAATGTATCTGTGGGTGCGGGTCTTAAACAGATGAAGGTTATAAATCGCTGGGAAGACGGGGGGGGTGGAAGCGAGTTCCAGTCTCCGGAGGTCATAGGGATAAAAGAGTTGGCGAAAGCGCTGGTTCGATTTTTATCCTATTTGACAGCGAGCGTTCGAAAAACTTATGTTTCTCGCAAAGGTGCTTTAGCCGGAAATAATTGATTTCAACTCGACTGAACAGTCACCAGAAGAGCAGAAACGATTCTTCGGTGAAATATTATTAAGAGAAAGAAAGCTTTTTCTTTATTTAAAAATAAATAAATACATAAATAAAGTTTGTAATTTATTTAATCCAAGAGCTAGAATTTTGTTAATCGGACCGACATAAAATGTTCCATTTTATCTTGTTTGTTTGTACAAAATCCTATTAATCAATTTTCAAATCAAATGAAAAAAAATATTTATTTAATTATATATTTATTTACATTTTGATATGATGGGTTTGATTAACCGCTCAATACGCATGTAATCAAAGAGTGAAGCAGGGAGAGAAAAAAGTGAATCCAAGGTGAATAGGATATAAATATAAATGTTGCTTCTTTTCGTTCTAGAACGAGAATTATTTTATATAAAATATTCAATATGCATTAAATTTAAATAAATTATATATTTATATTATATAGAACTGACTCTAAGCAAATGCAAAGTGTATGCTTTGTTACAAAATGCGTAGGCTAATAAATAAATAAATAAATAAATAAAAATCATTTTGAGGAAAAAATGTTTGTTTACTCATTTACAGTGAACAGAGGTTTCTACCAAAAATTTGTGAGCGTCCTGCTTCAGAAATTTTTTAGCCATTGTTTTAATATTGTGTGAAACAATCATATAATAAAAAAAGAAAATTTATACATAAACTTGGTAAAATCCCCCCCCCCCCGCACAAAAATACATATTTAACGTTATCAATAATATTGAGTGAAAATTGGAAATATTACAGTCCCGCGGTGCCTATACATAAAAAAATATGCAATATATAAAGATGTCAAGTCCCTTTCAGGTTTGTTTTTAAATTGATAATGATGCTACAAGGGATACACTTTAAAGGTGAAACTGAAATATCTCCGAGCAACATGGATGGCATCTTCTGTAGAGAAGGGTTAATTGAAGACTAAAGAGAGTATTTAGGAATGAAAAGACGATGAATGAGTGGAGTGATAGCTTGAGACTTTAATTGAACTTAAGATTACTAATTTATGGAAGAGTAGAAATTAGGGTGCTCCTTATTTTGGATATTTTTCGAATATTTACGTTGACTGGGGCTCATGTGGTTAGAAATAAATAAAAAAATTATCCTCCAAGTTTCAAATCTCAATCTCAATTTTTAAACTAGTGCTACACAGCGATTAAGTTTCCCATCTAAATAACATGGGGTTTTTGGCATTGAACGATCAATTTTTTATTCCGGCCAAAGTAATAGTTCAAAAAATTTGAAACTCTGTAGACTTTATCCTTATAATAGTAGCTATATATCCTTCAGAATTTTTACAGATTTTTAGCTATTATAATTTTGGAGTTAATCTAGATAAAATACTGCTATATCTTAGTATTAGTAAGTTATAGACTCCAAAATTATAATAGCTAAAAATCTATAAAAATTCTGAGGGATAGCTACTATTATAAGGATAAAGTATGGAGAGTTTCAAATTTTTTGAACTATTACTTTGACCGGAATAAAAAAATGATCGTTCAATGTCAAAAACCTCATGTTATTTAGATGGGAAAATTAGTCGCTGTTTAGCAAGCACTAGGTTAAAATTGAGATAAAGATTTGAAACTTGGGGATATTTTTAAAATTTATTTCCAACTATATGAGCCCCTATCAGCGTAAATATTCGAAAATATCCAAAATAAGGAGCACCCTAGTAGACGTGAAAACAAATTTTCGGCAGAAGAGATAACACTGACAAGATGAGGTTGGCGGGGCGTCCCTAAATTAGGTGAGGCGTTTAGGGGGGGGGGGAGGCTCGGAAAATATCACGTATTTTTTTGCCACAAGAAACAGTCCAAAACTGGGTTAAATTAAGTAATAATAATAATATTATTATGATGATTGTATTATAATGTATAATAATATTATTATGATGATTGTCAGAAAACCCTACTAAGATCTAAGGTAGCGAACATTTTCACCAACTTTAGAAATAAAAATAATAACAATAATATAAATGATGCATGTAAAAATGGTAACAGGTCTATACTTTCAGATATAGCTAAGACTATCAGATATAAAAAATCCAACCCTCAAATAACGTTTACCCAATCGGATAAATCAAAAGTCTCGGTTATTACTACAAGTGAGTCATATAATCACAATATGATATCTCTCTTATCGGATAAAGATACATATGAGGAAATTAAACATATACCAATAAGCAGATTAGAAGGTGAAATTAAAGAATTTTTGACAGGCTGCCTAAATGATGATTTAATTGATAGAAAGACCTACAATAAATTGAATCCAAAAACACCACCTTAGCTAAAATATACTCTGTCATCAAGATACATAAGGGCGCCTACCCTGACCATCCATATAGACCGATAGTCTCCACGGTAAATTATGCTAATTCTGAGTTATCAAAGTATATAGCCAGTATTTTGCAATGCCTCACGGCATTCCATTACAACGAAAAATAGACTAAAAGATATTATCATACCCCGGGGACAAGTCCTGATTTCTTTTGATGTTGAGAGTTTGTTTACATCCATCCCTTTAGACTTTTTTATGTTCTGTGTTGAGGAGTATTGGGGTGAAATTTGTAGAATTTACGTTGATGCCTTTGGCTAAATTCAAAGATGCTTTGAATATTTGCCTATTTAGGAACTATTTCAGTTTCCGTTGCAAAATTTATTTACAGTTAAGAGGACTCCCTATGGGGGTTCGTTAAGTTCAATTGCTGCAGAAATTGTGATAAGAAAGTTTTACCATCCATGCGTGGAACCTCTGGGTTTGGTGTTTTATTTGCAATATGTCGATGATTCTATCGCTTGTGTGCCTGAATGCTCTATTTCAACAATCCTTAAAGGTTTTAATGAATTCCATCCAGATATCAAATTTACTTTTGAAGTAGAGAGGGACGATAGGATTTCGTTTTTGGATTTGGAAATAATAAAGAAAAGCGATGGCTCACTATCATTTGATATATATAAAAAGGCTTCAAATAGTGGAAGGATATCCAACTACCTCTCCAACATACCTTTCCTAGATAAGATCAATAGTCTGGACTATTTTTTGAGAAGAATTTTTGTTTTGTGTGATGATGAGTTTAGGCAGAAAAATATTGTGAACTACATAGACATGGCTGTATCGAATAACTACCCTATGCACATTATTAATAGGACAATCAGAGATTTCTCAACTAAACAAAATAATTTAAATGACAATGTTAACATTTTAACAAATAAAAATAATTCAAATAACCAGGTCGGACCATACTATTCTGTTGCTTATATTCACGGCATATCCGAAAAAATAAGAAAACTTTTTAAAATTTACAACGTGAACATAGCCCACAAAAATATAGACAATATTCAATTTTTATTTAATAATAAAGATCCAACCCCTAGAGAATTGTGTAATAATATTGTATATCAAATTAACTGTCTAGATTGTCCATCAAATTCTAGCACCTATATAGGGCAAAGTTCACGTTCACTAAAAATTAGCGTATATGAACATAAATTAAGTGTTCGAAATAAAAAGAGCAACACTGCACTCTCCACCCACGCAGCTGAACATAGTCATTCTTTTGATTACGATAATGCAAAAATATTGGTCAAGATTGATAACTACTATAAAAGATCCATAGCCGAAATGCTATATATAAAAATAGCAGGTGATAAGGCTATCAATTTTAAAAGAGATTGTATGTTTCTATCTAATATTTATACATCTATCCTGTGTGATATGAGCCAACAGTTGTTTTCTTGATCTTAATGTGTAGAAACTTTTTTGGAATTTTTTATAAGAATTTGTATAATTTGATTGAATGAAAAAATGCATGTGATTTAAAAATAATTAGATTCTAATTTAGATTTTTTGTTTGTAAATAAATAATGATGGGATATATGATGACCTCACATAAGGGTCAAATATCTAATTATAATGTAATATATAGAAAAGATTTATATAAACTCATTACTTTCATTCTGAAACTTTTGGGTCCAGGCACGTTATAAATTCGCATGAAGCTAAAAGAATTTTTATTTTTGACAAGGCTTGGTTCGATCACATATGTGTACCGCATTTTGTGTATAACTCTAAGTCTAAATAACCAACTTGGTCAACTTATAATTTTTTATAAAAAAATATATCAATTAACATCCATTTGTAAAAAAAATTTTTTTAGCCTAATTGACTGAAGATGGCCAAATAAAATTCAGGCCGAAACGTCTCATTAAAGGTGTTTTATTGAACCCAGTGATTCCATCTTTGGCCTCCTTCATCTAGTACAATAATATTATTCTTAACTTGTCTTAAATAAAAATAATTAAGCAAATTATATTTTTTAAATAAATCAAACGCAATCAAACACATTAACGTATTTACACTAAAAACACGCATTTTGAAAAATCTCAGGTGAGATTAGGGGGAGGGGTCGAGCCAAATCTCACGACATCTCACCAAGGGGGCGGGGTGTCGAAAAATCACCAAAATCACCTCATGTAATTTAGGGACGCCCCCTAATTGTAGTTGTATTGTTTTTGTCCATAGGAAATAGAATTTGTTTATATTTGAAATAATAGAATTTTTAATAGCAAATTTTATAATTTCCTCCATAATAGAATCTTTTTACGGAAAAATCATTGTAATATAAAAGGAGAAAACAATATTTTAAGATCGAGTAGTGCTCAAGAATGACCTATTTCAGAGCTCCAGAAAAATATTAAAATTAAATACAATTAGAATGACACCTTTTTTTATAATTCTTGAGTTTCTTGTTCTTGAGCACCTAAATGATTTAGTCCAGGGCTGGCCAACCCGTCTATCGCGGCACGATTTGTAGCCGATCTTCGTAAGTTCTTAAGAAACTTTTATTTTGGAATTTAGTTAATTATTTAGTATTTCTCATTGATTGATCTCTTTTCAGAACCGACAATTCTGCCACTTCTGGCATTTGTCAGAACTGCGAAATGGCCAAGCCGGGCTTGATACTTTGAAACATAAGCTCAATACTACCAAGGTACCAAAGCGACGACAACAATACAGCCTCTAGCCATATCCACTAATATTATAAATAGCTAGGGGTAGTTGTTACTATTTCGTAGTAACCGCTAATAGACCCCCTACACACTCCTTTTACATACACACTTTTTATCTTATATGCATTCTTAGGGCCAGTTGTCTGTTGGTTTGTAAAGTCTTTGTTAAGTTGACAAACGGTCAAACCTTAGTATTCACCATGTCCTCGGCCAGATGGCCAATCATCTAATTGGTCATACGGGCACTTGGTGAATACTAAGCTTTGACCGTTTGTCACTTTAACAAAGACTTTACAAACCGACAAACAACTGGCTCTTATATATATACCGTTATATTTTTACACCGATCCACCATTCCACCCACATTTTAACGTTATTATTTTCCAATAAGACTTTAATAAACATTTATATTTTTAAATTGAAAGTTTTTTGCCGAGAGTAGCAGAATTTTTATATATTCAAGGAGACAATAAAAGAGTGTGTCTTCTGCTGGAATTATAAATTTTATTTATTTATGAACGCCACCTACAGCCACCTACAGCCAAAATAAAACAAGTATACATTTCAATTCTTAACTTGCCCACCCGGAACAATTTCTTAACCTAACCACATGAAAGATTTTAACCTTTCATTCATAAATTAATTCCTGTGAATCCATTGTAATAGACTGATGAAGAGGGCAAAGCCCTCGAAACTATAGTCTCGTTATAAATAAATAAAATTTATAATTCCAGCAGAAGACACACTCTTTTATTGTCTCCTTCAATTTATACCTTTATATACATATTTACATTTTGTTCACACTTTCACATAAATAAAATAATTCATTACATTTAATCAATAATAAATTAACAGTCACAACAGAACAAATAAATAAACAATTTCAATAAAAATAAACAGATAAATAATGATTTGAAAGAGACAATAAAAGAGTGTGTCTTCTGCTGGAATTATACATTTTTAATCGTTATAAATAAATTAAAAAATTTTAATTCCAGCAGAAGACACACTCTTTTATTGTCACCTTCAATTTACAAAGATTCTGCTACTCTCGCCAAAAAGAAACTTTCAATTTAATCTAAGATAAATAATGGCGATAAATAGAATTCTTTAATTTCCCCTGTCAAACACTTTTGTGCATTGGAATTCCAATTCACACTTTATATAAGTACAACCGTACTACCAAATTCAGAATGTGATAATTTTCTTTGTTTTTCATTTCAAAGGTGAGACTTCTAATTTAATATCGTAAATCCAAACAACAGACACAATGAAATCATATATTTACAATAAATATGTATGTTTACGCTATAAACAATTAATTAATCCCCTCTCCAAAGCCTGATTTGCAGTGTTTACAAGGTTTAAATTTAAATAAATTGAAATTGTAAAACATCTGTTTAAAATGCCTCCATATACTATAGCGACAAAACCTGAAAATTTCAATAAAATAACTAAGATATTTTTTATATTTTTAAGACCGAAGTTTCAAAGTTAGATAGACTAAGCTCCAGGAATTCAAACATTTTTTCATAAAAACTAACTATATATTGTTTTTGAGTTAACGTTTTTGAGTTAACGTATCGGAATCCTAACTGACATACACATAGACATACATACAAACAAATGTTCCATTGTGGTTTCCCCTACGCTCAGACATTTTTAAAGACAATTTTTAAGTGCCATATCAGGATTCCCTGACGTTTTAGCTCCTCTCCTTAAAGACTCTTAAAGACAATAAGGTGGGAAAATGAAGCAGATTCAAAACTAAGCAAAGCCTGTCTGTCGGGCATACCGACAATAATTACTAGATTTGATCATTCAAGTCACTCAAAACACTTGTGCTGGAAATATTCTGGTTTGATTAACTCTTGCTACATTCATTCAACACATTTGATAAGTTTTATAAAAGAGACCACATATCGGTAATTTAAATGAATTAATTGCATATTAGCATAATTTTATATAAATCAATAAAATAGAATTGTATCTTGTGATTAGCTTATTTATCAGCCTTCTATCACTTTTGCGTTAACAAAACCATGACTTTAACATTTCTCCTATATCTTTGCCCATGCATACACCTCAGTGCGCTCCTTCTGGATGGATACTTGGGTGCGCCTCGCAACCAAGGACTCCTTGTCTGTCTGTCTGTCTGCTTCCCCCTCCCCCTCACCCTACTCTTCCTCTTCTTTTTTTGCATGCATTCATTTTTGACTGATCATTAATCAATTGATTTGCGATTCAATAAAAAAATAAATAAAATAATTATCAATTCACTTTTTGATTATTAAAATGAAAGAATTGCAATCCGGTGGCCCTTGAAATGATTGCTATTCGAAATGCACTGAGTCTGCTTGAGTATTCTGATAAAGTGGGGGTGGAAGTGTTTATGTAATGCGATTTTTTTTAAGTAATACATTAATTAATGTAATTTGGCTTTTACAACTGTCAGTTTAATACAAGACAGCTATTTATTTCTTATGACACGATTATTAAAATAATAAAAATTTTATTAATAAATCATAAATTAATTCGAATTTAATATTGATATTTAAAATTATTGTAATAAAATATTTAAGAAATATGTATTTAGATAAAAAAAGACGTAAGACGTCCTTGGAAGAGAGGAAAGTCGATAAAAAAAATTGAAAAAACTAATTATTATAAAAATAGTCTGGCGTAACTTAAACACACCACCAGATTATCAGTCCTGCCCTTCGTATAAATTATATTTTCATTACTATCCAGCTATATATATATATATATATATATAAATATATACGAAGGGCAGGACTGATAATCTGGTGGTGTGTTAAGTTACGCCAGACTATTTTTAATTAGTTTTTTCGATTTTATATATATATACTATATATAAGAGCCTAGATTAATTTGTAACAACGCTGAGAGAATTTTCTTTAAAAAAATTACCCTCTTGCCTAGAATCGAACCGACGAACTCTTGAACTAAAGGCATCAGCTCTAGCCATTACACCAATGCAACATTAATATTTATATCTTGATTTCTGTTACTAAAACTATATATTTTTGTTTTAGACTTTGTGTCGAGATAATATTGTATTCAATTGAACTCGAATGAAAATGAAAAAACACCAATAGATTTTAAATTAAGAAACATTAAATATATATATTAATTAACGAGGCAAATTTGAAATATAATTGTCAGCTCGGATTTTAAACTGATGGCTCCAATCGATTTTCATTAACCAGGCAAATTTGAAATATAATTGTAGTTTGGACTCGAATTTTGAAATGAAAGACTCCAATTCATTTTAAATTAAGAAACATTAAATATATTGATAATTATTCTCCCCCCCCCCACCTCCATTGCCACTCAAAAAAAGAGGCGAATCTTTTAAGAGACGATGTATTTTTGGTAGTTTACGGGTATACATTTGGAGTGTGGTTTTTAAAAGGGAATAAAATTTTTGGACCGAGACGCTGCCCGCCAGGGCACCAACCTGGAGGGCCAAGTTGAGGGCGTGCCGAAGGCACGCACGAAAAGCTCGTATGAATATATGAGCTAATCAGAAGCCGATGCACTTAGATCCATAAAACAAAAATCATTAAAAATTAATGAACCTCATAATAAAATATATTGAGAATAAACGCAAATTAGGGCCCTCTGAAAAAAAAACGAACCAAGGAGCAACAAATATTGTGTAGGTACTAGATTCAATGGAAAAATATTTTTTACTAAAAATAATACCCCCAAATTTATTTGATTAGAATTTTTGAAAATTTAAATATTTACAAAAAGTGGACTTGATTTCATTGGCTTCCTAACGACTCATATCCTCCCCCATATGCTAAAACTATAAATGTGCAAAAATCTTGTTTTTGCTATTTGAAAATTTTCTGTAACCCACTCTTTAATTCTATTCGTGATTATAGTCCTTAAGATAGAGGCTCATTTAATCGCATTTGTATCTTTGGCATAGAAAGGTTGTTAAAAATTGAATTGAAAAATAGCATTAGTGAAAATTTACATGTTCGTAATTTTGGTACAGGAGTTACAATATATTAATCGAAATATTGTATTCAATGACAAATTTTTTGTCGAGATTTTTAGGGGCTCAATTCAAGCTCAAAACGGGGCTCTAAAATGTCTATTCATGTATGTCTGTTTGGCCGTCCAGAATATTGTAACTCGTAAACTAAAAAAGATATCATTGCTATATGTACCATATTTATTTTTAACAAAATAAAAGATCATTAAAATTTTATTCGAATGATTTTGGGTAAAGTCGAATTTTAATTGTGGGGTCATAAATAAACATTGTTTTTTTATCATAAACCTTTGTAAAGATCTCATTAAGAAGAAATGAGATGAATTTTATAAGGGCAACAAAGTTGCCATTTTTACATAATTTGTGTACCTAATGGGATTTTCAAATAATTAATTTTAAAATTATGAAAAAAAATCTGCTTAATATATGATCGACAATGATTTTGATAAGTATTTTGGAAGTTAATGTACGAGTCCTTCGGCTTTCGAGTCGGCCTCACAATTGTTCGTTTTTTATTAACTTATCCCCGAGTCAAAAAATATGATTTTAAATAATATGTCTGTGTGTATCTGTGTTAATAACTTTCTAGCTAGACCACCAGTTATGAAATATTCAAAATGGAGGTTTTGATTAATATTAGAGTCTTTAAATTTGTAAATTTTTAATTGTATGCACTTTATATAAAATTTCTATACTTAGTGATTTTTTTGAAAAAAAAAATAAGTAAAAACACGAGTCTATACCCAAAAGAAAATATTTTATTTTAACATTTTAAGAAATTGAATTTTATAAAAATATTCAGATGTAATATATCCAAACTAAAATCTATAAATTCTTAAACTTTATTTAAAACTACATACTAATATTCAATTTAGTTGTAAAATTATAACTGGTTTTTCAGGTAGTGAGAGCATATAATTTGACCACACACACAGACAAATACACATACATTTATTACGCCTCATGAGACATGAAGATCTGTAAAAATCTTAAAATTCTTAAAATTCTTCCTCATACTACGTATGCTAAAGTAAAAAAGAAAAAACGTTTGGACAAAGCCTGAGTCTTCTTTTTAGTTTAAACGCTTGTTTTGAATAGCATTCAGAGCAGATAAGAATGTTTTAAGAAAAAGTGCCTTCAGGACCCAGGCAGGCAATCGCAATACTACTATAGAATATAAATGTGAAAGTAAAAAACGATACTCTTTTTGGTATATTTTTATTCTTTTTTAGGTTGGTTTTAAGTTTCATAAAAACACTTTCGGATGAAAAGAGATTTAAAAATTCATTTTTAACTTCTTCAACCTTGATTTTTTTTATATTTTTATGTACGGTATCTTATTCTGAAACTCGTTTTTTCGATTATTTATTACTTTGAAGAGATCCTAAATTGTTACAATCATTTACGATTTATTTGGCAAACTATACTCTCATATATCATAGAGATCGGGTATATTTCAAATTTCCAGTCGCGTAAATATTCAGAGAGGTAAATGATATTTTCGGTCGTTCATTATTTTTAACGTTCTTGGGCTTAGATTGTGATGCGAAAATCTTTAATGATATATTTTAGAGCTTATATATCTATATCACCTTACTGTCTTTTTATTATATTACTGTCTGAATGACCCTGGATATTTTTATTTTGGTCAAAATAAAAAAATTCAATTTTTCTAAATTTTAAGTTTTTAATTAAGAGGAATCGTAGGGAGTTGGACAAACTCCCTACGATTCCTTTAATTATTAATCATGGACACGAATAATGAAATATTAAGTTTTTAATTTTAAGAACTTTATACTTCAATTCAATTTTTCAATTTGGGTAGTTAATAATTGAGAGTATCTTTCTAGTGAATTCGAGTTGATACAGATAATTTTTATTACATATCAGAACGATTATATTCACCCCTCGGGAATTCAACCCAAGTGCCACAAAGCAATCTGGGACAATGAATGTTCTTCGAGATTGAACCAATCTGACATATTTGTATAACATGGGCAAAATTTTTCATAAGGGGTTTAAATCTTCTCATAATAAAATTTTTTGTCGTTAAGTCATTCTAAATTTAAACAGAGAGACACTTCATATAACATTTAAATAGAAATTGGTGAATGTTTCGAATTTCGTAAACTAAATGCAACTCTTCTGACATGTAATAAAAATTATCAAAACAACAATAAAACAAAAAAATCAGTAGAAGACAATCTCGTGATTTTTTCTAATTAACTTAAATTCTAATGCAATAGACAAATTAAACATTTAATTAGATATAATAATTTTAGTTTTATGAACCCTCCAAAGCCACGCCTGCATACCTTTTAAATAAAGGTTTATCTCTTCGCTAAATTTCAGCTTTCTTTGTTTTCTGGGCTTGTGATATAATAATTTAAGTTTTTTGGAATTCCCCTTTATTTTGGGCTTCAGTGAAATATCTACTCGACACCCTATAAAATAATGGCTCTTTTGCAAATATTATAGATTTCAGCTTGATTTATTTTCTGTTTTTAGAGATACATAACTATTAAGACCAATATAATATTCCAATATTTAATTTTGAGACGTGAGCAGCTCAAGAAAACTGGTAACTTATCAATGAAATAACAAGATAAACTTTGTGTATTTTGTGTTAATTTCTATACTAAATAAATATCAGACATTACAATTATGTTGGTATTTTCTATAAAATCTCAAAACCATAAAAAAGTTTAGCCCATTTATTAAATCAATCTAACATGTATAACACAAATGCATATTTAACTATGATTAATGAATGTACCAGTATATATATATATATATATATATATATATATATATATATATATATATATATATATATATATATATGTAATATATAGTGTTTTCTTCGATAGAATCAATGATATTTGATATTGGCCATCCATAAAAGGATGAAATATTTCGTGATAGTTAATAAAAAAAAGAAAGAGAAATGAGAAGTCTTTTGATATGTAAATTTCTATAGTAGCCTTGAATTTAGACTATTTATCTCATTTGTTTTGTTTCCCTAATATAGAGAAACACCTGGGATCCTTATTAAGAAGATTATAAGAATTATGCTCGCGATTTTGTTACACAATTAACAACAAACAAAGAAAAAATAAAACAAAAAGAACAGATAAAGTAGAAGAAAATTGACAATTAAAATTTAATCAAGCGGAAAGAATAGGATAAAGATTTTTACGAGTAGACGGATATTTGATTAAATAAATCTCCTATAAGTGAGGGACTAGTTCGTGTGCGCCGTGTGCTCGAATGTAGTGATTAGGTAAAACAATTTTCTATATATACTGTAGGATTATTTTTTCATAATATATTTTTGATTTTTTCCATTGGTTTGATTTTTATCTTTTAAATATACAGTAAAATATACATTAGCATTTTGAAAAATATATTTCGAAATCACCATGAAATAAGCTGACGTGTTCTGATGTGGCCATTCACTTGACTTTACCATACACTTCTGGTTGTTTGGTACAAGGGCCTAGATTTTAATTTTTTTGCCCCCCCCCCCCCATTTTTGGGTGGTTACTTTTTGCATTGTTAGTCTTCTGATAGCCCACTGATTATGTATAGAAAATTTGGTTCAGTTTGGTCCAAGGGCATAGATATTCATTTTTGACCCCCCTGCCCCTCATTTTGGGCGGTTTGCTTTTGCATTTTTAGTGCTCTGGGGGTCCACTGATTATGTATACAAAATTTGGTTGAGTTTGCTCAAATGACCTAGGTTTTTATTTTTTGAGCCCCCCTCCTAATTTTGGCACCAGCAAAAAATATTTTCATTATTATTATATTGGATTCATTTTATAGTATATTCATTTCATTTTTCTTGTTTTGTTTTTTTAATTTGAAAATATTATAATTTCACTCCCCCCCCTTAATTTTGGGTCGATGTACACCAAACTCTAATCAGCTCTTAATCTCAATGCACCAAAACTACGTCTGAAATTTGGTTTTGATATTCACACTAGTTTTTGAGCTAGCTCGTCCACAAAAATTTGGTAACGCACAGACTAACTAACTAACTAATAGACTAAGGGCCAGTTGTATGTCGGTTGGTAAACTCTTTTTAATTGTTGACAAAGGGTAAATTCTTAGAATTCATCTTCGGGCACAAGGTTGAATTCTAAGGATTTACTCTTTGTCAACGTTTAAAAAGAGTTTATCAACCGACATACAACTGGCCCTAAGAGGCATTTTGAGAAAACAGTTATTATCTCGAAAAATATAATTTTTTCTATGTACACTTATTAGAGCTTTTTTTGTAGACCAAACTGCCATGGTTTCGACTAATTTTTTTAATCAAAATAGTTTCAGCGGTTTTTTACATATTTCGAAAAAAAGAAGCAAAAAAACAAAACACTTTTTCCATGGACGTTTACAATACTTGACCATACCCTGTATGGTAAAGTAAAAATTATAGAATCTTCCTGCAATTAATTTTCCCTGGGATGCATTTTCTACAATGAATTTTACAGATATGAATTTGGTCGATTCTTAAAATAACGCTATTTCGGGGTGAATTTTAAAAGGAAATTCGTATCGATTATATTTGCGAAACTATTTAACTTAAAATTGTGATCATTTTATTAATTATAATAATTTATTTCCTTTAAATATATGGATATACATATTAACTACATAATAAAAAAAATAAAAATTTCTTTTATAAGAGCTTTGGGAACTTGGGTTATTATTATCGCTACAAACGTTGTACAGTAAATTTAACAGTGTATATTAGTGAAAAAATTAAGAGATTTTTTTAGACGATAATTTAGTTATAATTTAATCGAATATACAGACACGTTTCTTCTTAAATATCCAATTTTATGTTTCACATAATATCAAAACTTTCCATATCTGGATCCGAAAGTAAAAAAAAAAAAAAAAAAAAAATTATTTAAATATGTATATATACGATCCCGTTGATATGATGGTATAGTAAGATAAGAAAACCTATATAAAATTTATATATTGATTTTTTTTTATATTGAAATTTAACTATAGGTAAAGTAATAAAATGTTAATTGACAACAACTTTAGATGTTTAATAGTTATTTTTAATCTTTTTCTCCTTTATCAGATGGAAAAAAGAATGTATTTTTATTTTTATTTGAATCTTATAGGTGTATTTCTGTATATATATATATATATATATATAGCGAGGTAAAGTCGCGCAACACATTGCCGTGGTGCAAAAGCCATAGAGTGAACGTGAACTAAAACACACTTTCTTATCTATTGTCAATTTCACAATTTTTTTTTAAATAATTGTAATTAGTAGAATTTATGAAAAAAAAATATAGTCTTAATTAAGGGTCTAGATAAGACTTATAGAAAATATATTCTAATTTTAATAGCAAATTTTTTGGATTCCAAGCAGCGATCCTAGTGGAGTCTATTTAAATTGAAATAATATGTATATCCGGTTGCTGATTTTGTAGGAGGCTTTCATTTTCATATAAGTTAATTTAGCTAGTTAAAAATAATTTATTAAATATTTAATCATGTTTAAAATTGTGAAAAAAAGTTCCCAATTTAAAAGTAACTCTTTTAATGTAATTGATGATGGATTAATCATCAAAATAGATAATTTTACAATGTTTTTTACTAACCCAATTGAGATAAATATGGTAAATTCCAAACTGGGTATTACGAAAGTAAATACCTTTATGCAATTGGTCAAAAAATATATTCTAATTTTAATAGCAAAGTTTTTGGACTCCAAGCAGCGATCCTGGTGGAGTCCATGAAATTAAAATAATATGGTTGCCGATTTTTAGGGGCTTGCATCTTCATCATTATTTTCTCTTTATTTTGTTAACTCATATTTTTAATTCATTCATATTAATCATCACACTGTTTTAATTTAATTCAAAATAGTTTTTTAGAAGACAATATTATTATCAAAAAGTACATGGCAAATAATATTCTATAAGTTAATTTAGCTAGTTGGAAAAAGGATTTATTAAATATTTAATCGTGTTTAAAATTTTTTAAAAAGTTTCTAATTTAAAAGTAACTCTTTTAATGTAATTGGTGATGGATTAATCATCAAAATAGATAATTTACAATGTTTTTTACTAACCTAATTGAGATAAATATGTTAAATTTTAAACTGGGTATTACGAAAGTAAATACCTTTGTACAATTGGTCGAACGTATATGACGTCATTGGATCAGTAATATTTTCAAATTTTTTATTTATTTTTTTCAAAAACTAGCATACCATAATTAAAGATTTTTATAACGCTTGATATCAATATATAGTTAAATAGTAAACTGATCATATCCATATATATTTTTGTTTAATTTATTTGAATTGATAATTAAATAATTGTTCTCTAATCAATTGTATTTATTTATTTCGCATTTAAATGATAAATAAATCGATTTCAATCTTAATGTTTAACGGAATTGAACATGAACACAATAGACAAATAAGATCATAAAACAGTATATTTAACTCGCTTATACTTTATTTATGTGTTGTTGTTACTTGTCAAATAAGAGTAATAGAAAGAGAGAGAGAGATAAATTTTGTAACACGCGGCTTTTCGTTAATATTGTATTGTTTACAGTGAATTTGACCTTTTTATATAAAATTTTAAGTAAATTCAATTTGCATATGCATCTAGAAAAGATTCAAATTATCTTTGCTTATCAAAAGAGAAGTTTTGGCTGAAACCGCCTAAATTGGACAATGTTGATGAGAATGCAAAATGTTCCATCTCCTTTCCTAAAGTCGTCAAATGATTGTGAAGTCATTGTAAAAGGTGGAAAATTTACGCTCTCAATCTACCACTTGAAAAAAATTATAGAATTAGATGTCAGAAGGTTTTGTGCATTCTTATAAGAAAATTTCACAAAAAATATCTAATCTAGGTGAATTCAGCCTAAAGTCATCTATTGGTAATCAACCAATAAACATCATATATTTACAAATCTAACTATTCTGCTCCTTATTTAATTGACACTATTCTAATTTGATGAAAGTATTGATGGTTAATTATACAAGGTTGTACAAAACTCACCTAAATGAAAAAAATCGCACTTTTTGGCCTCTCAACGAGACCCCATGTAATTTTTGGCAAAACCGTCACGTGCTAAAATTCAACCTAATTTAATACAACAATTTGTGACTTTAAGTCAAGACCATGGGTTCCGTAGTCTTTACCTGTGGACCCTTTGAAGTTGCACTTGCCGCGAGACCGATTACAATACTTTACCCATCCTTCGCATTGGATAAAGTAAAAATCAATAACAGCTCGAATAGAAAAAGAAGATTATTTCTTGATTTTTTTCTAAGTTGAATACACTTCTCTCACCATATTGAACTTTTATTTTTATTTCAATTCTTTCACTGACAAAAATGTTGCCAAATCACTAAATTTTGCATACTTTTCATTATGAGCCTTTTGGGAAAAGAATTTTTTTCCATTGCAATTTCTGATTCATATAAAGTAAATCATTTTGTTTTTCAAATATTGTTTTAGAAGAAATTATTTTGTAAATAATTATATAGAAAGAGTAAATTGAATACAATAGATCGACAGAAAAATGGATAATGAAATTTTAAAATAAAAAAATAAATAAATGAAAAATGACAAAGATGAAGACGACATAACTCATTTCAAAATGTTTACATTTCATTAAAAAGAGAGAGTGAGGGTGTGTGTGTGTGTGTGTGTGTGCCTTCATGCTCAGGTGGCAACATTCCAATGGAAATTCATCCGCCCACTTAAAGCCAAGAGCCTTTCATCCACCCACATAAGAAAATTAGGCAGAGTGTCAGCTCATTAGAATAGACAGATAAATAGATAGGAAGTCGTAGCAAAGATTTAAATAAATATTAAATATAGAAAGAGAAATAAGCGTCCGAAAAAGGGTACTCATTTACTAGAATGGAAATTATGCTAATCTTTTTCAATCGGAATATGATATTTCAAAATTAGATTTATCAAGAGTTCAAATTGCCGGTAGTAGTAGACTATAAATTTCTAAGAAATCACTAGATCCGAGATGGAGTTGATACGTCACAGGGTAGCCATTTGGCCTGTCATAAATCGAAAATCGAAATCATAAATCGAAACAAAGAGGTTCTCCTCCGCTTGATGCAAATAAACATAAACATACATATCGTCGCCTTAGAGTGTAAACCTGCCAACTCACAACAAGGAAATTTTACAGGGCAGAGAAAAAACAAACAAAATTTAATATTGTTTTTATGGAAATAAACTATTTTTTCACTTTTTTTCTACAACTTACGATCGTAATTTTAAGTAGCAGTTTTACTTTGACGATGCTGCATCTCTTTTTTTCGAACGGTATTATTATGTCATATATGATATAAAATGGATTTATCAGGTTTACACTATGATATGTATATAATATATTATTTATTTGTTTGAGACTATAATTTTGAAGGCTTGGGCTTCATCATCAGTCTTTTTTAATTATAAATATTTTTCATGGGGTCAGTATCGCGTGAATATTGAGATTTTTTTGCACTTATTGAGCCAAGAATCCAGTTAGCCAGTTGTATATTTGATATATGTGTGTGTATGTTTATTTGCATCAAGCAGAGGACAACCTCTTTGTTTCTCTTTATGGTTCATCAACTCTGGTACTCTTGGCAAAATAAAAACTTTTCATTTGCTCTGGTTTGCTAATTTTGGAATTTGGATTCTATTCTCGATGGGGTGTATACAACCTTCCTGACATACTATATCAATAAAATTTATCCATTCGATCTCTAATCTAGTACATGACAATCTCTTGTGATTTCTTAGAAATTTAAAGTCCACTTCTAGCGGCAATTTGAACTTTTTTATTCGATTCGGGAAAAGCCATTCAATTAACTTCGATTTTTAAAGAAATTCAAAATTCGAAACTCCCAAACATCTTTATTTAAACTAAATAGCTGTGTTTAAATTTAGAATCACTAGTTCGCAAAATTTTATAAATGAAAATTAAATCTTTGAATCAAATTTCAGGATTGAATGAAGGCAGTCCGGAAATAAAAGAGACTACTTCCAACAAATCCTTAAATATTAATTTATCGGTCCATCTCCAAAGAAAAACTTCTAACGTTTTGAAACATATTTATTTAGGTTGATACTTTGTTGTGCCGTCGAGAATTTTTTCCTTGAATATAAATATAATTATTCTTAAGGGTAATATTTTTAGCCCGCTTCCCTTTTTATTTTTCGAAATGGTCTTTACGATTGCATTTCTAGCGAGTCGGACATAAATGTCAGATGGCTCTTAACACATGTCAATTGTAAAAGTCATTGGGGTTTTTTTATTTTTACGTGGGAAATTTCCAGAGGCTTGAGTCAGTCAGGGAGTTAGACAGTTCAAAGTTGAAACCCAGTTGGGGTGGACGGTTGTCAATTGGAGTTTAGAGACGAGTTTTAAGCTCTCCAGCCATCAGCATGGAGAAATGTAAATTTATAAATAACTAATAAAAAAACCAATATTAAATAATACTCTTTTCTTTAAATACATCTCTCCTACTTCAATTACCATCAAATCAGCATCAAGACTGAAACAGGTTGAATCGCTGGGCTACGTTACCAAGACTTTTCTGCGGGGAAGATTCTTCGAGATAAATCGACAAATCGTCAACCCTTCTCTGGTCAAGAAGGGTTGCAACCAAAACTCTAAATGTTGTCGTAACAACTTACTTTAGAGATGTTTGCCTCCAGGGTAGCAGTATGACTCGGATTTTACTAATTTTAGCAGTAGGATTCGATTCCAATCAGAGAGGATAAAAACAAATCTTCTGACATATAATAATTAGAAATAATCTATTTCATGTCTAATCTAGTAGAAGATAACAAACCTCTTGTGATTTCTTAGTTACAGTTTTCTATTGAATTTCGCGTCTATTTTTTTGAAAATTATCTTATAATTCGCAAAGGTTGTACGTCTCGTTTACACTGCAGCGGTGCAACAGCTTTTTTCAACACCACTAGCAAATTCACAAATATCAGTACAAAGTCAAATTTTCGTCATCACGAGGCTGAGATCCTAAGCAATTTTCGTGTTTATTAGGGTGTGTGAATATTGTAGTAAATTAGTATAGGGGTCGGATTATAGCCGGACAATTTTATCAAAGCACAACATCGCTTCTATCTCTCCCACATTTGTTTGGGGCCTATGTTTACTTAGAATTTTTGGTAAATATTACACGCCAATAAATTCTCCCACTGCATTTTTTAACACCATGCATAAGGCTATGTAAATTACAAGTGACATATGATTTTCCAGTCAGATCTCGAAATTAGTCGGTACGTCTGGGAGGCAGGTGAAGACTTCCTACCAGGTGCCTCTAGAATTGAATTCACTCAAAAAATACAATATATACATATTTTTCTATGTTTTTATCTGTTTGTGTGTCTTTTTGAATTCCGATACTCAAAATAACTCAAGAACAAAAAGTCCTCGAAAGGTCGTTTTGGTGCAAAGAATTGATTGTATTTTCACCTTTAGAACTTGGGGTTCAAAACTGCACGAAATATCACTTTTTGAATGATTTTATTGAAATTTTAAGTTGATGTTATAATTATATGCTTAAATAAACAATTTATAAATAAGTTTATTATTTTATACTAGGCCACCTGGGATTATACCTATCTAGTCTAAAAGTTCATTGTTTTTCATCCAATAATTAAATTTAAATTCCTAAAACAAATTTAGATTGCGTTTTATTGGTTCCGAATTTTAAGTATAATTTTTATTTTAAATTGAAAGTTTTTGTGCCGAGAGTAGCAGAATTTTTATATATTGAAGGAGACAATAAAAGAGTGTGTCTTCTGCTGGAATTATAAATTTATTTATTTATAACGAATTTATTTATAACGACTAATAAAATTTATGATTCCAGCAGAAGACACACTCTTTTATTGTCTCCTTCAATAATAATTTTTATTACATGTCAGAAAGGTTGTATTCAACCTCCTTGGATTGAACTCAAGCCTAAAAATGATCTATAAAAACATGAATTCAGTAGAAGACAATCTCTTGATTTTTTTCTTAGAAAATTATTCTCCCTACGAACCTAACATATTTGACATTTTATGTAATCCAGTGGTGGCAAAATAATTAAATAATTAACTTAATTGAAGCTTTATATCACAAATAAAATCGAAAATACATTAATCGTTAAATATTAAAAAAATTTAAATTACATATTTTGTGACACATTTGATAAAAATTGACAATTCACCTTTTATTCAGTAGAAAATAAAAGATTTCATGGAAAGCGATTAGTGAAGTTTTATTAATTATTTTTCCGACCCTGCATGTTTAGCCGATAATGATAAAAAGAAGAGGTAAAGGGAATTTATTTAAATCGAAAATATAATTTCCTTTTCAGTTGACACGCTAATAAAGGTGAGCTAGGGTGTGCACTGAAGACCATAGGTGCCGCGTCAGAGATTCACAGCATACCATCACTAAGATTTCATTTATTTTCTATTTGAAATTAATTCACTATCATATTTATGGATAAGTAGCTACATATATATGACAAGGACGAACTCAGAGGGAGGTATCTCCCTCTAAAATTCTCTAGCCGAGACTAGCGTTAATCTCCTCCACACTCTTCCTAATTTATATAAATGACCTTTTCGATCAAACGGCAAACCCCACTCATTGTTACGCCGACGATAGCACTCTACACGGCAAACCCTCACTCCCGAATAATCGAATCAATGTTACCTCCTCAATTACTCTCGACCTAGACAAACTGAATAAATGGGGCTCACAAAATTTAGTTAACTTCAATTCAAACAAGACTCAATGTTGTCTAATTTCTAGGCGCGAAAATAAAGATTTCCCTGATATTCACTTCGATTCGAATACCCTAAAAATGTGTGACAGCCTATCCATGTTGGGTGTCTCTGTCGCATCTGACCTGTCTTGGAATGAACACATCTCCTCTGTGGCGAAATCTGCAGCAAGGAAGATTGGCTTCTTATTCAGGTCCAAGCGATTTTACAAACCCCCACAACTTCTCACCATCTACAAGGCCCAAATCCGCCCCTGTCTCGAATACGGCTCTCATCTATGGAGAGGAGCCTCAAAATACTCTCTTGCTACCCTGGATGCAATTTAGAAACGAGCCGTCAGGCTAATTGACGATTCTACCCTCACCGACTCCCTCGACTCGCTGGCTCATCGAAGAGATGTCTCTGCCCTTTCCCTTTTCTATAGATACTATCACGGCAGGTGCTCTGATGAGATAAAATCAATAATTCCCGCCAAAGCATGCTTTGCACGTAGCACGCGTTTTGCCGACTCCCAACACTCTCGCGGTCAAATTAGAAAAGTGCCGGACCACTTCATTCGCGAATACATATATCCCCATGACTTCAAGGAACTGGAACTCTTTTCCAGCCTCTATCTTTCCCAGCACCTATAATCTTCAAACCTTCAAAACTGGAGTGCATAGACACCTACGTCTACACCCTCTCACTTAATCAACTTTCTCTTCTCTTCGATAATGCAAGGGTCTTTCGAGATCCATAGGGGCTGCATCTTTACTGGTGCACCCCTTCTTGCATTAGATTGCATTAAAAAAAAAAAAAAAAAAAAAAAAGTAAATTCACGAAAATCTTATATAAAATACATTTTTAAATTTTATTTAAAATCACTTTTATTTTAATATTACGAATATTTACATCCTTTTTTTTTAATTCTGTTTTTTTTTTCAAGTTTTGTGCAAACCCTTTAAAAATAATTTATGGATACGTACTTGTCATAAGGTAATAAAATCTATTTTTGTCCTCATTAATATGTTATTACTTTACTATATTCAGTATGAGGAAGAATTGTAGGGTAGTGTAATGTAATATTTGTGTCTTTCTATTCTTTTTTCTAAAATTTTTTCAATTTTTCCTCAAGGTTTTAGATAATAATAAAATAATTGTAAATGGTTAATGTTAGTACTAATTATTTATTATTCATATATATATATATTGTTCTCAGAGTTGCTAAACTAGTCTCAGAGAAAATATTTTCATTTATTTATTTGAATCATGATTTTACAACACCCCATCACCCTTGCAAAAAGTTTTCACTTATTTCTCCAAATTTAAATCTATATTTTTTCAAAGGGATTCGAATATAAAGTAAGGAAAATTTTGAAAAATTTCAAAAAGTTTCTAAAATTTTTCAAAAATTTTCCTTACTTTATTTAAAATGTTTCACCAAGAACCCACACCATTCTCCCTTAACAAAATTAATTCGAATATATCAATTATTTTCGTGTATATATTTTATATTCAAAAAGTATAACATCCAAATTATTATCTAGATGTCTATATCTTATAATTAGCTTCATCCTATTAAATAAATATCTATAATCTGATGTCTTCTGGTGGATCGCAAGCTACTGGATCTTTTTCAATCAATCAAGTCCAGAAGAAGGTAGACAGAGAGAAAATTAAAATTTATATGGAGTAGAAATAGCAAGAGTTTGGACCTATCCCAAGGTAGAGAGAGTCAAGGCAGGCCTCCATGATAGTAACCTCAGCGAGTTTCGGATATTTTCGAATAGAATTCGAATAGAAATGACAAAAGAAAAAAGTTTTATTAACAAACTCTGTTGGTCACCATTAAAATCTATAAATCTTAATGTTGGGAGCTTCTACATTTAGAGTGGAATAATTCATATTTAATTCAATATAATAAAGCTAATATAAATTTACTTTCCAGTAATAAATTCAAGATCAAAACTAGGGTCACAAATTTTCGAGTTACAAGATAAAAGTAATGGCATAAATCAGAATATTTAAATTTCGAATAATGTTGATGACATCTGCTTGCTATTATGGCTGTATTTATCAGTTTTTTTAAAGAATTCTTTCGGGTTGGACAATTTTTTATACAAAAATTGTCTAAATAGTTTATCAAAGAGTTTCAACTTCTAATAGTGAAGCCGTTCTCAAGTAATAATTGGAATAGATATACCTACCCAGTCACATTGATCTTTTAAGATTTATGCCGTGTTGGAATGTAGATAAGAATTTTGACAATTAAAAAGGATAAATATTTTTTGGTGTTACACTGTAAAAATACACATAAAGTATGAAAAACTCAATATATTTGAGAGTATTTGTCCATATTCAAGAGTCTAAAATAAACATAATATGCATAGACTGGAACTCACTTCCAGCCACCGTCTTCCCCGCAACTTATAACCTTCAGCTGTTTAAGACCCGCATCCGCAGATACCTTCAACTCTTACCGAGCCCAAAAAATCCCCTCTTCTTCTTTTCACGATAGAGGGGCCAACCCAGGCCTTTAGGGGATGCACTTTTTTGGTGTATCTCCTTCCCACAACAATATCTATATATATAAAATTAAGGTTTTGTCTGTACATTGGTACAAATCACGCCAAATTTTGGTTGCACACGTTTCAAGCAAAGTTATGAACGAAAACACCCACAACAAAATTCCTGTCTGTATGTCTGTCTGTTTCAGTGGTTTCCGCGAAAAGTTGCTCACAATTCACGTCAAAACGGCTAAAGGGATTATTATGAAATTTCATATTTGTATCAGAGGTCTTCTAACTTACGTTTTTAGCTATATAACGTTTTGATATTTTGACCCCGAAAGGTGGTTTGGGGGTGCACGAATGAAAATTATCAAATAACTCTTAAACTATTAACTCTACGGGAAATTTTTACAATGAGAAAAGTTGTAGGGGATGTGATTTCTGACAACTTTTGTTTAAAAAAATTCTCCCCAAAAACCACCCAAAAAGGGGGGGAAGGAGAAAAATATATAAATTCTTGCCCTTGGAGCAAACTCAACCAAATTTTGTATACATAATCTGTAGGCCTCTAGAGAGCTAGAAATGCAAAAACTAACCACCCAAAATGGGGGGGGTCAAAAAATGAAAATTCTTGCTCTTGGACCAAACTCAACCAAATTTTGTTTACATAATCTGTGGGTCACTAGAAGGCTAGAAATGCAAAAACTGGGTGCGGGGGTGGAGTGGGGGTGGATTAGGGCATGGGATGCGCGGAGTGGAATGGCGGTGGAGTGAGGGAGTATGGCGGAGTAGGGGGGGGGGGGCACGGGGGTGGTGCAAGGTTGGTGGATGGGGGTTTCGGGTGAGGGTCCAGTGGCGTAGTGGTGTGGTACGGGGTGGGGGTCCGAGGTGGGGGGTGCAGGTTAGAGTGTTGAAGTGGTGGTGTGGGGGTGGGGGTTGGGGTGCTGGGTGGGTTTCGTGGAGTGTGATGGGTTGGAGTGGGGGGTGAGTTTGGGGTTCGTGGTTTGGGGGCCCGAGGTGGGTGGGGTGAGGGTTGGGGTGGTGGTGTGGTGGGCGGGGGTTGGGATGCTGGGTGGGTTTCGGGGAGTGTGGTGGGTTGGAGTGCGGGGTGAGGTTTGGGTTCTGTGGTATGGGGGCGGGGGTTGGGCACGGGTTCATGGTGCGGGGGTAGGGGTGCTGGATGGGTCGGGGGTGAGTGTAGTGTGAGGGTGGGATTCGTGGGTTGGGGGTCCAGGGGCGTGCTCCCTGGCTATGCAGAGGGCCGCCTTGCAGCTAGTCGTTAATAAAAAAAATATAGTGCCTATATGTAACCTATTCACAAGAGATAGGTTATGTCCTCTTTCTGAGTATCTGTGTATGTTTGCAATATGTTTTCCCAATACTAATATATTAAGTCTTTTTGGAAATCTACCGTATGGTATAGGTTGAATGCTCTAGCTCAGCAGATTGATTTATAAATAAATATCTACGTAAACTTATTTTCTGCATCAAATTATATGTATTTTTTTTAAATGTATTTCTTATAGTTAATATAAACATAGGTAGTTATAATATTCTCAGCTGAAATTCCGATTGACTACCGAAAATGACGGTCGATTGTTCAATCCTTTTCTATATAATATGGTCCCTACTATCTATTTTGATGGACTACCTAAGCAAGCAATGACAGTTTGTATAAATTAGAATTGATAGTTTGACGAGTGATGCCCTCTAAGGGGATAAAAGAGAAACTGGCTGGATCAGCTCGTTGGTGAGTGGCTTGCCAGCCAGTCAGTCTTAATTGATTCATTGATGATGTGAGTTGAAATGAGTAGTTGAAATGAGTAGTTTAAACGAGTCTTAATAGATTCATTGAAAAGAGTTAGTTGAAAGGAGTTGAAATTCAGTCTCTGTTTGAGAAGTTGAAAGTTTGATGGTTGACTGCGTTAGCAGATTGAATTGAGGTGAATGTTTTGTATAACTGCATCAGCAGAATTTTGATTATATTTGAATTGAGTGTAGAAGGAAAAAAAACCAAACTTGAATCATCCCATATCTCATCGTCGGATAAAAAACCAAAGTGAAACGAATTGCCACAAGAAGTCTGCATTTACGCCACGCCATCGTCACTGTATCAAATTTCATTCGTATGTACAAAAAACCATTATTTTTATCATTAAAACCAGTGTTAATATCATATCAAAAAATCTTTGCTTTTATTTATTGAAGAAGGAGAAAATACACCTTCCTTTATCTTAATTAAAGAAATACAGTCCACACCATTATCCTAAGTTCATTATCATATTTATACATAAAAAATTATACATGATATGATCTAGGAAATTTACAATTTTATACATGGTCCATCGTCGCAGGATTATACATTAATCCTTCATAGCCAAAGGTAGAATTTTCTCAAAAAAGAAATTCTCCACTCTTAAAGTCTAAGAGCATAAAAAAGAACCAGAGATTCCTTCAAGAAAAGGTTGGTGTGATATTGCAGAGAAAAATATTGCAAATAATTAAATTGCAATTTTTTTTGTATTGAAAAAGCAAAGCAAAGATTGGTTTTAAGCTGATTTGGCAACACAGCATTTGAAATTTGAACTGCAATTGGAAAATTTATCTATTATAGTCCTTTCTATTAAATTAAAAATGGCTTCCAGGAAAGTTAGATTATTTAGATGGAATACGGAACGCCTGCAAAATTCCGTAATTAAGGCCACGAAAGAAGGAAACCTGGAAAGCTTGAATTTATTAAAAACATTAAAAAGAGATTTGAATAGGTTACTTGAAGAAAGGGCGGATATTGAAAATGCAGTATATGACGCATTTGAAAATTTACAAGCTGAAGAACAGCCACTAAATTATGAGGAATTTGATTTAGTAAAAATAACAAATTCAAGTTTGGATATTATAAGGGATATTGAGTGGATTTTAGCAGAGAAAGAAGAAAAATTGACCAATGACAGAATATCTCAAATTGATGTTAAAATGACAAGTCCAAGGGAGGAATCAAATGCAAGTGTTCCTGTTATTAAATTGCCCATATTTGAAGATGGTTTTGTGGAATGGGTAGAATTTTTTGATTTATTCAAAGCCCAAATTGATTCAAGAAAAAATTTGTCCAAGACGGAAAAATTAATGCATTTGAAGAATTCGTTGAAAGGAGCCGCTTTAAATAAAATTAAAGGCTTGAGTATAATCGAGAGCAATTATGAAATTGCTTTAAAAGTTTTAAAAGATTATTATGAGTCTGAAAGACAAATAATATTTCAAACTATTGACAAGTTATTGGAGTTCCCGAAAATTAAAATATTAACTAGGGAAAAATTAAATTATATATATGATCATTTCCGAAATGCCTATTCTGTGTTGCAGAATTTTAAAAAGGTCACACCAGGGAATGATGATTTTTTTATAAGGATATTAATTAGGTGTATACCGCAAGAATTTATACATCTATTTTATAGAACATTAAATTCAGAAACTGTACCTACAGTTTCCAATTTTTTTGAATTTTTAGATAAGGAAATTAAATCGTGGAATGTAATTGAAATAGAATCCAGAGAAGCTTCGACCAGCAAGTTACAGTCGAATTCTCCGAAAATAATGAAAAATAAATATTTAAAAACTTTATCGACAGTGGTAACAAATAAAATTAATAAATGTTTCTTTTGTAACCAGGAAAAATCACAAATTAGATAATTGTTTTAAGTTTAAAAAATTAAGTTTTAGTGAAAAAATGAACTTTATTTTAAAAATGAAAATATGCAAGTTGTGTTTTAAAGCAAATCATGATTTTTTATTGTGCAAATCTATTCAATGTCATTGTGGGAATTATCATAATCCCATATTACATGCATCTAAAATAGAATTAAATGATTATTTTAAGAATGTTAAAAATAAAAATTTTAAATCAATTGAAAATGTAAACAATTCCAATGTTCAAAATATTAATGAAGTTGTAAATGTTTCAGAGACTCCAAAAAAGACTTGTTGTACAAATTTACCTCAAATACAACAAAATATTTTATTGGGCACAGCGATGGTCAGACTGCAGACTTCCGAAGGCAAGTTCACAGCGCGATGTTTAGTTGACACGGCGAGTCAAAGTAACTTTATTACTAATGAATTGGCTTCTAAATTGAAAGTAAAGGTAACAAAAGAAAATAATACTCCGATTTATGGATTGGGTTCAAGATTGGTTTCATGTGTTACGGGTTCGGTGAATGTAAAAATTTCACCTATTAATAATAACTTTTTAGCAATAGATTGTCCCTCTTTCACTGTTGAGAAGATTTGTGACAATTTGGAAAGATTTCAATTCAATATAAACGAATTTTCTCATCTAAAAAATTTGCAGTTAGCCGACCCTGAATTTCACTGTGGGGGTCCGGTAGATATGCTATTGGGCTCAAAAACTGTAGCTCAAATATTAAGAGGAGGTGTTAAGAGAGGGAGTGAAAATGCACCCGTTGCGATTGAAAGTGTATTGGGATGGATTTTGTTAGGAAATTGTCCTTCAGAGTGGAAAGAGCAGGCTACCGGTCAGGTAAAATCCTATCTTACCTTGGAGTATTTATCAAAAAAATTGTGGAGTTTAGATAACCCCACTGAGATTGATCCAGTTAAGTTTGATCAATGTGAGAAACATTTTTTGGAAAATTATTTTCGATTGCCTTCTGGAAAGTTTTCTGTAGCCCTACCATTTAAAAATCCTCATTTAAATTTGGGAGAATCTAAACAAGGTGCTTTAAAACGTTTTTTCTCTCTTGAGAAAAAATTTGAAGCTAAGTTGGAATTTAAAATTCAATATTCTAATTGTATTAGTGATCTTTTTAAATTAGATTTTGCAGAAATAGTGTCTAATCCCTCTATTAATGATAAATGTTTTTATTTACCTCATCATGCGGTTATTCGTGAACAAAGCTTATCCACAAAAATGCGGATAGTTTTTGACGGTTCAGCGAAAACAGAGAATAGTATTAGCCTTAATCAAATTTTAATGACAGGGCGACCGTTGCAAAGCGATATTAGGTCCATATTAACCAAGTTTCGACATGGATCGATAGGTTTCACCTTTGATATACAGAAAATGTATAATATGATCTTGATTAATGAACAGGATAGAGATTTTTTAAGATTTCTATGGAGGTCTGAACCATCAGAGCCGGTGCAGACTTTCCGTTTAAAAACTTTGCCATTCGGCTTGAAATCCTCACCTTTCTTAGCGTTACGAGTTTTAATAGAACTCGCTAATCTAGAAGGATATAAATTTCCAAAGGCCAAGGCAGTCTTGGATAATTGTTTTTACATGGACGACGGCTTTGTATCAGTTGATTCTAAAGAAGAGGCTGAAGCTATTATTTTGGAAGTTAAGTCATTATTGAGAGAAGGAGGTTTTTTTACTGACAAATGGGCGTCAAATAATTCATATATCACCCAGTTGGTCAGAGAGGAGGGAAATTATTCGAAAATTATTGCTGAAAACCCGGTCACAAATACATTAGGTTTAATTTGGAATACCAAATTTGATAGTTTTCAAATTGCTTACACTAATAATAAAAATGTTGTTTTAACAAAGAGAAAACTTTTAAGTGAGTTAGCTCAAACATTTGATCCGTTAGGTTTTATGAGTCCTGTTTTAATTAAATTTAAAATCATTTTTCAGCAATTATGTAAACAAAAGTTAGAATGGGACCAGCCTGTTAGCGACAGGGTTAATTTGATTTGGTTGGAATATCAGGAAGACTTAAAATTATTGAAAGGTTTTTATATTCCCCGATTTATTGGAGCTGTAAAGCCTGAAGAGGATTTTTTTCTTTTAGGCTATTGTGATGCTAGCGAACTGGCTTATTCAGCAGTCATTTATCTAGTAAGGGAATTTTTCGGAAAACCTTGCAAGTTAGTCAAGGTTGGTTGGTGGGTTCGCGAACTAGAGTCGCCCCCTTAAAAACAGTCAGTCTTCCTCGATTAGAATTAGCTGGAGCATTAGTTCTCAGCGAATTTTTACATTTTATAAAACCATCTATTTTGATTCCTTTAAAGGGAATAATTTGTTTAACTGATTCAATGATAACTTTAAGTTGGATTCAGTCAGAGCCTTATAGATGGCAAACTTTTTTCGCTAATAGAGTTTTAGTTAGTATGTTGAGATGGCTGGCGAAAGTTAGAAAAAGAAATCTTTCAAAAAATTTTGGCCAGCCACTGAACGAGGTGGAATTAAAAAGGGCTCACTTGAGATGTATACAGCTATCTCAACTAGAGTCTTTTCCCCGTCAAATTAAAAAGTTAGAGGAAAATAATGAGGTTAAAAGGCCAAATGTGTTTTTAATAAAAATCTATTACATGTATTTCATATACAATTTTAAAATTTATTTCTTTTCAATTCTTTGTCCAGTTACCCTTTGAAAAAATAAAAAGTACTATAATATAATACTGAAATTATGTATAGGTATTTTAATTCATTTGAAAAACTAAGTTAAAAAAGGGACTTTCATTTACCAAATATGATAAATTCCAATTAAATATTATTAAATTCTATTTAAAAAAATTATGTTCGATATATATATATTATTTTTAAATTTATATAATTAAATAAAAATATATTTATATATCGAAGATCATTCACATGAATCTATTTGATATTAAAATAAAAAAAATATAGATTACAACATTTTGATTTTTTTATATTAAAAAACAAAAATGATAGAAAGAGAATTTATAACAAAATTTAGATTTTTTTGAAAGAGGGTGAAGTTTCACCCTCAGGGAGCTGACAATTTGTCAGTACGTGGCTGGCGCCCACGGGGTCCCTAGCTGGGTCTGACATTTCTTCCCATTTCTCATGTCAGACTCCTCTCCTCTTATCTCTTTAAAAAAAGGGAGTTTTTGGGGAACTGGCCGGGAGCTGAGCTCGCCAGCCAGTTAGTTTGATGGTAGACTGCTTAGCAAGCAGATTGATTTTGATAGTTGATGATTGATTTTGATAGAGTTGTTGATAGCTGTTGATAGTTACACCCTCAGGGAGCTGACAATTTGTCAGTACGTGGCTGGCGCCCACGGGGTCCCTAGCTGGGTCTGACATTTCTTCCCATTTCTCATGTCAGACTCCCTCTTCTCTTTCTCTTTAAAAAAGGGAGTGTTTTGGGAACTGGCCGGGAGCTGAGCTCGCCAGCCAGTTAGTTTGATGATTGACTGCTTAGCACGCAGATTGATTTTGATAGTTGATGATTGATTTTGATAGAGTTGTTGATAGCTGTTGATAGTTAAACCCTCAGGGAGCTGACAATTTGTTAGTACGTGGCTGGCGCCCACGGGGTCCCTAGCTGGGTCTGACATTTCTTCCCATTTCTCATGTCAGACTCCCTCTTCTCTTTTCTCTTTAAAAAATTAGTTACTTATATTAAATTTGAGTTAAAATAGATATTATATATAATTAATAATAATTTTTGGTTTTGTTTAAAATTATTAAATTTCAATTTTTGGCATTTAGAGCTTTTTAAAAAAGTATGATTTAGTTTCGTTGAAAGGTTTTCAAAATTTAGATTTTTATTTTTTTTGAAATGAAGAGCCACTACACAAATAGCTCCTTTACCAATTGAGTAGCCTGTAATTTCCAACCTGGGATAATAATTCAAATTAATTAAGGTTTTATTTTAACCATTATTAAATTTTATTTGTTAATAAATAATAATAATATTTTTTATTAAGAGTGTGAATTTTCACTATGTTAATTCACTTTGAGTTGGTTTGAAATCTCTTTGCTCATCGGAACGAGGTTTGAGGGAGATTTACGCCCTCCTTCACACCTTTTACTGTATGCATGCAGGGATTAATTATTTATTGGGCCCATAAGGGTTTCTTAAAAAGGGTTCCCCTTTTTTTGGGTTGGCCATGAATTGGTGGGAATTTAAAACTAATTTGGGGTCAATCTAGCAAAGACTCACAGGTAAACCCCCTAGCGAGTCTTTGGGGGGGAATTATGTATAAATTAGAATTGATAGTTTGACGAGTGATGCCCTCTAAGGGGATAAAAGAGAAACTGGCTGGATCAGCTCGTTGGTGAGTGGCTTGCCAGCCAGTCAGTCTTAGTTGATTCATTGATGATGTGAGTTGAAATGAGTAGTTGAAATGAGTAGTTTAAACGAGTCTTAATAGATTCATTGAAAAGAGTTAGTTGAAAGGAGTTGAAATTCAGTCTCTGTTTGAGAAGTTGAAAGTTTGATGGTTGACTGCGTTAGCAGATTGAATTGAGGTGAATGTTTTGTATAACTGCATCAGCAGAATTTTGATTATATTTGAATTGAGAGTAGAAGAAAAAGAACCAAACTTGAATCATCCCATATCTCATCGTCGGATAAAAAACCAAAGTGAAACGAATTGCCACAAGAAGTCTGCATTTACGCCACGCCATCGTCACTGTATCAAATTTCATTCGTATGTACAAAAAACCATTATTTTTATCATTAAAACCAGTGTTAATATCATATCAAAAAATCTTTGCTTTTATTTATTGAAGAAGGAGAAAATACACCTTCCTTTATCTTAATTAAAGAAATACAGTCCACACCATTATCCTAAGTTCATTATCATATTTATACATAAAAAATTATATATGATATGATCTAGGAAATTTACAAATTTATACACAGTTGTTTAGCCAAAACAAGCGAGGCTTATTTGATCATAAGTAGTAATTTCTATACTAAGACAGGAGTTAGTCTTTTCTGAGCGAAAGGAAAAAGATAATCATTTTTGGGAGTAATGATCATTCACTTTGTTATCTGACCATTTGTATACAATTTAAACAGACACAAAAATAAGATCACTAGAATTACTAAAATTTGGCTTAAAACATGGCCTCTGAAAAATCTAAATGCTAGAGTAATTATTTGAAAACGCTTAATTAAGCGTTTTCTGTCTATTTTCGTGGACATTCCATTTAGCCTTTAATAAAGAGACTGAGTGACAATTAACAATCTCGGAATAGAAATAGTGGCAGAAGATCAGAATTCGAAATGACAATAATTTTATATGAAAGATTTCAATTTGCCGATGGTAATAGATTCAAATTTTCTTAAGAAGGTGTCATCTATTAAATCAAACAATAATTTAAATTGGAAAGTTATTTATTCAAATTGTTGGCGAGTGTAGCCATTTTATAAGACCTTTTCATTGTATATCTTCTCAGGGCTCCTGAGATCTTATACAAGCCCCGGGGTTGGATTTTATCGTGGGCACACCCTGTTATTAAATATATGCTAAAATGTATCAATAAAGATCTTAATCAGGCTCTCTCATCGTCCACCACAAAGGAAATAGTCATTTTCGATTTTATTTGGTGAGCCCCGGTACTCTTTCAAAAGCCTGGTCCAAGAACTTCAGTCTCCTGCTCCCCTGTCGGAGCCTTTTAATATACTTAATATTTTATTATTTTTTGGTTCTTTGTTTCTTACCGGATGGTAATTTTCCTGAAAGATTTTTGAAAAGATTATTCTCGAATAGAGGGAACTTTGAGCTCGGAAACAAAGTAGAACATCCTTTCATTCTTAAAAGGAGAATAACTACCTACCCCTAATTTGCTCTAAGGCAATGGTTTCTTCTCCACCTAGCTCAGGGAAAAACATCTCCTAATAGATAATTTTAAAAGAATTACAGGTCGATTAAAGTGAAACATTGTTCGCTGAAGTTCTTCTTCTATGATTTATCTTCACTTAAACCATTCAATTTGGTATCCAACGACTAAAAAATATCCCCTTGTGAGTTATGGTAAATTAAGTGTAGTTACTCGTTCCGCTTTCATCTATACATAAAAATAGATTTGTTGGATTGACATATGACGCTACAGCCTAAGCCTATGTTTTTAAAATCTTTAAATTCATGCAGTATATTTTATTCATAACGTGACTTCCGACTCGCCATTTTGGGAAATTCCACTCCGAAGTGATTTAAAAGAGGTAAAGAATGCGCTACGGATGTATCATCTTAAAAATTTGAAATTCGGATTGAATATTTTTCAACACAAGTACTCTACTCACTATGAACGAATTTAAAATTCGAATTCTAAGGGGGTTGAAAATCGTTAACAAATTTTTACGGATTTCTCAAATTGTGTATTTATTTATAATAGTTTACCATATATCGAAAAGGAGTTTGGGCGTGCCGAAGTGAAAACTTTTTTCAAGTCTCGGTGAGTCTATTCGTGCATTTTAGCCAATATTTACCAATTTTTTGTCAGCAAAGGATTTGAATTAGAAAAGTGAAAGTTTGCACCCGTCAATTTCTAATCTGTTTTCTTCTTCTGATTCATTTTCTAGCTTATTTTTTAATCAATTTAATATTTACCAATTTACAGTTTCAATTGTGTCATTAAAAAAATAAAATTGAATCTAGATTCATATTTAATGGTGGTACTTCTAATTAAAATCTTATCACTTCCCTTGAATGAATTTAAATTTAAAATGAGATGAATAATTTCCATCCACTCAGTTCATTATATCTTATCCACTTTGAAATAATCGAAACGGATAGAGTTAGGTTACGAATTCGACATGGTTTGAAATTCATGAGGTTAACATCTCAGGGTTTTTTCCTTTTCTTTCTTCACGCGCATATTTCTACTTATTTAATCGCGATTAGCTCACGCTTGTAGGCAAACGCCTCTATGTCTGATGTCACTTGCCTGGAGGTCTATCATCTAGTGTAAGAGGCTTAAAATAGCCTTAGACTAGATAGTATATTGGCTGACAAAAATATTCGGCCGCCTTGAAAAAACTTTTTAAAACATTTTTAATTAAAATGCATATTTAAAATTATAATATAAAAATATTGTTATGTATGTTCGGTAAAGTTATCAAAAATACTCATAACATTAGTAGAGCTTTCGGTTTAATTTATAACCTTCTTCAGTTTTTGCGAAACCAAGTACTTAGTATTTTTAATTTTTAATTTATTCTGGTAGAATGTACACCATTCTCGCAGAATAAAAAAATATCTTCAGTATAACTGGAAATAATTTTGACAAATGTAGCATTAATATATATCATGAATATTATGATAGAATAATAAGAAAATGATCGTCTATAGAAGATGTATTATTACAACATGGGTTAAGGTAGTTCTTTCACAAATGCAAAAATTCAAGAAGTCTTCGAAACTTGGAATATAAGTCATTAAAAGCACAATAAACACACTGTTAAAATTTGAAGACGATTTACCACACCAAACATGAAATAATTGCAATTAAAAATGACATTTTTTACATATGGTAGATTGGGAAAGGGTGGGAAAATGATCATTATTTTATTTTTTTTCATTGAAGGACTTTCACCATCTTGATGAAAAACCAATATTTGTTAGAATAATATATTCGGAGTAACTTAAAAAAAAATTGAAATTATTTACCTCGTAATTTTGATAAAAAAAACATATTTGGGCTATTATTTTTAGTGGGAGGGGGGGGGGATATAAGATCAATGGCTTGTAAAGTATCCATTCATAAATAGGATATAGTAGTGTGAGAAGTACAGTCACGTTAAAAAAATATAACCTAAAATTTTAGCACCGTTCATATGTATAGAGTGGTTACGAGGTTAAAACTTTTTGTGTGGATTGTCGCGAAAGAACTACCTTAAATCAAGGAAGAGTTTTATCAAAACTACAAATAATCTAACGGCACTCCTCATCGAACCCAAGTCGACCTCTGGAAGACTCAGTCTCTAAGGATTTCCAATTATTGCCCTAGGAAGAATTTGCTCCAGGGAATGAATTAAGATGGTCCACATGGCTAACACTAAACAGGCTATGGACATTTGTGGATCACTCTAAGATAAATCTCCATAAATGGGATTTTGCCACTGACAACATCTGCTCCTGCAAAGAGGCACAATGGAACATCTACCGGAGTTACCAAGTTCTTCAAATAAAGTATTAAACATCAATGATCTTTTCATTTCGAGGGATAGTGCAAGTGGAGCTGACAGAATATTGGATAGCCATCTGATTGGTCTACCTGGATTCGAAAGAATAAAATATTTTAAGTTTTTTCGAAAATAGGGAACCATCGGTATGGGAATAAAATATTTTTGATTCTCATGCATTTTAATAAATAAATAAATAAAAAACAAGAGCAAAATCTCCTTTGCCTTCTTCCTGGATTTGAATTCTATTTGTAGCTTTTAGGCCCCCCTCCTTCCCTCGCTCAAGCCCTCCGTTGTGTGGAATTCGCTAACATTAGAATGGCACTCACTTTCGTCTGGAATCTGGAATGTCGTTTGCAATTGCAATCTGCCTATTTATAATAAAAAATGAAGCGGTGCATTGGCTGGCCGCATGACTGGCATTTGGCCATCGGCCCTTTTGTGGAGGCCATCTCTCGTTCCGATGTCACACGGATCCGATTGACAAACGATTCCTCAATTAAATACGGAGCTAAGAATACAAGAGAAAGAAAGAGAGATGGCCAAGATACAAAATATTCTACATTATATCACAAAACAGTCAGCATGCGGCCAAATTTATTTTTATAAGAACAACTCAAAGAGGGTTGTCCTAAGCTTTGTGCAAATAAATATACATACATCTATACACAAAATGAGCTTGGTTCGATTGACTCATCATGGCTACAGCCTAAAGCTATATTTTTAAAATCTTGAAATTCATGCAGTATATTCATGATGAGACTACCTAGAAATGACTTTTCAAAATTCCATCTCATGGGGTTGAAAAGTTGTAAAAAATGTCTCACGGATTTCTCATCCTAAAAAGTTGAAATTCGGATTAAACATTTTTCGCTTGTATGAAGGGATTTTTAAAAATTCGAATTCTAAGGGGTTGAAAATCGTTAAAAAAATTTTACGGACTTCTCATATTTTCTATCTCTATAATGGTAATATATGTCTAAAAGTTGCATTGGGCGTGCCAAAGTTAAAACTTTTAGGACTAGGTGCGTGGTATTCGATAATCACAGCTACTAGTTGGCAATTTTTTGTCAGCAAAGGGTTTGAATTGGTAAGTTGAAACTTGGAATTCCTTCAATCGCTGATCTGAATTGATTAAAAAAATGTATTTCTTGATATATATTTAATGGTTACTATTAATTAATTATCATTCCGCTTGAATGAATTTACATTTTAAAATGAAAACCGAGAAAATCATGAAACGAAGGGGATTTTGTTTTAGTGTTGTTTTAATGATTTTGGTGACTTTGTATTATTATTTTCGAGTGACATTTGTTATTTTCATGCCCATGAAAGAAGATCATAAACTTGAAAGCTTCCAATTTCAAAAATATGTATATTTACGCATTAAAAACGATATGCATATCAAAATAAAATAGACAAATTTATTTAAAATATATATTCAATTTTTTTTAGATAAATAGTTGAGCAATTAAATTATATAAGCTGATTACAAAAAACAAATCTTTATTTATTTGAAAATATTCTAATCATTTTGATATAATAGAAAACATTTTTGAATCTTAGGATAGAGATTTAGGCGATAAGTTCTAATGTTGGGGTTTCGCAGAGCACTCCATGAAGATTTTCATCACAGAGTCTGGTTTCTAATCCAAATCTGGTGAGAATAACACACCTAATTGAGTCGCCGGTTACGGGTTCGGGTACTCTATTATCCGCCCAACCAAGTCCTTTCTTGATATTCACTGAAAAGCAACAAAAGAATCAATTAATAATAAAATAATCTTAATTAAAAAATAAAAATTAAATTGTAAGAATATAAATTCGGTACTCTTTTCACAAATTTTAATGATTTCTAAGATTTTTTTATGTCTTGGGAAGATTTAAACTAGAAAAATTGAAAGTTACACAAAGGTACAGTTTTTTTTTATTTATTTATTGTTACCGTTAACAAAGCCCATTTAGACAGCACATAAGTAAAGTGTTAGTAGGGTTAGTGAGGGAGTCGAGTTTTTAGCCGGTAGAAATTTTTATTTGCCAGCCAGGATCGAGCCCCGGCCTTCCACTCCAACATCGTCATAATCGATCGATGCCGAAGCGAGGCCAGTGCGTTAGCCGGCTCAGCTAATCCGACTCCCCTAGGTACAGTTAAATGTTATAAAATTGTGTGTCAAATTTCAGCCCATTCATTACAACCTACAACTGTATGTCCGGCTTGGCTTTTACGCATTATGTCATTATGATAAATTAAAATAATTAAATTCATGACCAGCCAAGTTTCATGAAAATAATTTAAATTCAAAATTTAGAACCCGTAATTCTAGATTGTCATTCAAAATGGAAAGAATGCATTTTAATTGAAAGTACTATTTTCTCAACTTAATTATTTTTGGGGAATTTAACTTGGACGACCCTAGATTTCATTACTTTTACGAACTTGGCCTGTTTTTTCACAGAAGTGTTTTGCGTGAAATTTCTATTTTTTTTTCTAAGTTAATATATACTCAGCTTTAGTTTTTATTTATTTATTTTTTTGAAGTGGGTTAATTTAACCCACAAATTTCAACTCTTCATTTTGGAGGTTAAAGGTAGAAAAGTTTTCGTGATTAATTTTTACATTTATTAATCCCACAAACTCTACAAAATTGTCAAATAGCATCATCCTAGGGACATTACATTTAAAAATGATGAAAATTTGCCCTACAAACTTCACCCCTTTATTTTATGGGTTGAAAGAGAGAACGTATGTGATATTCAATTTTTCCTTTATTATTAAACCAAACTCTAATATTATGCCAAATTTTAGCATCCTGGAGTCATTTCATATATATAATAGGTGCAAATTTTCCTTACAAAATTCACCCCTTTATTTTAGGGATTGAAAAAGAGAAAGTTTAGGAATTTTTCTTTATTTATGTCCCAAACTCTATAAGTATACGAAATTTTATGATGCTAGAATGATTATAAATAAATAAATAAAGGTTTTGATGACCTGTCGCAGTCATTAAGTGAGTACCACAATTAGCCATTTTCTCTCTTCGATATCTCTAAGTCTATTATATCTACGCTACTATATATTATTGAAATTGGTACTCTCTGCAATATAGATTTCATAATTACATGTTTAATTTCAGCTTTGTATTTAAAATGGATTCTGCGTTGCCGGGTGGTCAAAAGTCGCTCGCGTACAACGTGTACTGCCAATGCTCGAACTTGGCCTGCGCACTCTGTGCGCCATGATCTTGTTCTTTTACTTTTTTTTGTTAATTTAAATAAATAAATAAATAAAATATATTTACAATTAATATCGAGTGTAAATTTGTCTTGCATGACGTAAATGCCGACCCATGCAGAATTGTGATTTTCTTCCAACAATAAGCTCCGTGCAGTCTCCATTTCGTTGGCTGAGGAGAGGTCTATCAGGTGTCCACCTTCCCGTTTACATAACTGTAAAATGTCATCAATTCAGAAAAATTAATATTGACAAGTCAAAACAAAAATTTCTCGATTAAATTGAATGAATAGAAAATTAATTAATTTAAAATATTTTCTAGACGGGCTGGTAAATATAAAATCATTTTTATAAAAAAAATAAAACCGACTTCAAAAAATTAAATGCAACAAATAAAATAATATTAACTTAAAAATAAAAATAAAATACACTAAAAGGTATAAAACAATTATCTAATTTAGTTACAAATAAACGACGAAATATTAACATGAAATTACTTTTTGAAGTTGGTGCCAAACAAACTATATAAGCGAGCGTACCCGCCAAACTAAGTAAGATCCGTCGAGTGCGATTCATAAAATATATACGTTTGGCACCGACTTCAAAAAGTAATTTCATGTTAATATTTCGTCGTTTATTTGTAACTAAATTAGATAATTATTTTATACCTTTTAGTGTATTTTATTTGATTTTTAAGTTATTATTATTTTATTTGTTGCATTTAATTTTTTGAAGTCGTTTTTATTTTTTATGTAAAAATTATTTTTATTTTTCTCTTTTATAGTGATGTTATTAATAGTGTCTTAATATAATACCTTGAATGCATCTCGTAAGAGAAAGCGTCGGGCGATTGAATCAGAAAATGATAAACCAATTATTTTACATTGATTAATGTATACATTGTATTTTGCTTCGATTCCGGAGATAACTTCTCCACCATCGAGTGTCCTTATTTATCTTTAGTCCTTGTTTTTAATAAGAGGAAAAATCTAATTAGATAAAAAAACCTCTTTTCCGATAATTATTTCAATTCCATTATTCCCCAATCAAGTCGATTGGATCATCTCCTCCACCCTCTCCCTCATCAGAAAATGATAAATTTTATAAATTTTATTAAACCAATTATTTTACATTAATTAATGTATACCATGTATTTTAGCTTCGATTCCGGAGATTGTTTCTCCACCATCGAGTGTCCTTATTTATCTTTAGTCCTTATTTTTAATAAGAGGAAAAATCTAATTAGATAAAAAAACCTCTTTTCCGATAATTATTTTAATTCCATTATTCCCCAATCAAATCGATTGGATCTCTTTTTTCCTTCCATCATCAGAAAATGATAATAAAATTCAATTCATAAATATAGAAATTCTCTCGAAAAGTTTGCGGGTTTTAAATGAATGTTTTAAGATTTTTTTATAAAAGATTTTATTTTTTATAATTTCGATTATTTGGTCATAAGAATTGGAGATTTACGTTATTTCGTCATTGATCATATCTTCAGAACTTGACCAAATTAATATGGTACCACCCCTAAGGTACCCTCTTTCCAATAAATAAAAATCATTAAAATCGGTTCATAAACAAAGAAGTTATGCCTGAACAAACATATCAAAAAAGGTCAAATACCAATGAAAAAAACGGGACCAATTGGAAGCTAGATTGAACCCAATGCAAAAAAATTATCAAAATCGGTTCATAATTGGCGAAGATATGAGGTAACATAGACACACACACAAAAAAATCCAGTTGAATAGAGAACCTCCTCCTTTTTTAACCGACTTCAAAAAGGAGGAGGTTCTCTATTCGATTGAATTTTTTTTTTTTTTTTTTTTTTGTGCCTATGTTACCTCATATCTCCGCCAATTGTCAACCGATTTTGAAAATTTTTTTTGCATTGGGTCCAGTCTAGCTTCCGATTGGTCCCATTTTTTTTTCGATTTTTTTTCATAGGTATTAGACCGTTTTTATTAGGTTTGTTTAGGTTTGTTTAGACCTAACCTCTTTGTTTATGAACCGATTTCGATGGTTCTTTTTTTATCCGAAAGGGGGTGTCTTAGGGATGGTGTCATATTAATTTGGTCAAGTTCTGATGATATAATCACTATTAATAACATCACTAAAAAGAGAAAAATAAAAATTTTTAAGAAAAAATAAAAACCGACTTCAAAAAATTAAGTGCAACAAATAAAATACACTAAAAGGTATAAAATAATTATTATCTTATTTAGTTACAACTAAACGACGAAATATTAACACGAAATTACTTTTTGAAGTTGGTGCCAAACATATACCTTTTATGAATCGCACTCGACGGATCTTACTTAGTACGTTTGGAGGGTACGCTCGCTTATAGGTATAGTTTGTTTGGCACCGACTTTAAAAAGTAATTTCGTGTTAATATTTCGTCGTTTAGTTGTAACTAAATAAGATAATAATTATTTTATACCTTTTAGTGTATTTTATTTGTTGCATTTAATTTTTTGAAGTCTGTTTTTATTTTTTCTTAGAAATTTTTATACTTTATCCAATGCAAAGCATGGGTAAAGTATTGTAATCGCTCTCGGGGCAAGCGTGGCTTCAAAGGGTCCTCAGGTAAAGACTACGGAACCCATGGACTCAATTAAAGTCACAAATTGTAGTATTCAATTAGGTTGAATTTTAGCACGTGACGGTTTTGCCAAAAATTACAAGGGGTCTCGTCGAGAGGCCAAAAAGTGCGATTTTTTCATTTAGTGCGTGCGGATGGATGGATGGATGTATGTATGGATGGATGGATGTATGGATGGATGTTATCGTTTTTTTGGCCCACGATTTTTTCCACACCGTTACACCGATTGAAATGAAATTGAAAACCTACCATTAGTTTAACAAAATGAAGCGCTGATTAGTTTTTGGTACATATCGGCCCACAAACATTAGTACTTTATTTCAGTACTTTTTTAGTTTTTTCTAAATATCTTGAAAATGACTTAACCAATTTTGATGAAATTTAATATCCTAATTAAGTACCTTGGGGACCACAAAAAAGGTTAAATAAAGTTTTTAGTAAAATTATATTTTAAAGTACTTTACTCTAGAGTAAGATGGTACTTTTTTTAATTTTTTAAATTCTTTAAAATTTATTCATTTGAAAGTTTTAATATAGCTCATTTAGCCTTGCTTAAGTAAGAATGGATAGGCTTCTCTCTGTGAAATGCTAAAAATTTGGGAGGAATTTTTATGAGTAACCATAGCAACTGCGTTGTTTTCTTATCCGTTACCTTTGCTGAAGACAGAGAAATCGATTTTAAACCAAAAATAGCGATTGATTCTCATCTAGTACTTGAGGAATAATCATTCTATATTGGATTTTTGACGTTTCGGTTTTTATTAGTAACCATTGCTGAAGACATAGAGAAATCGACTTTAAACCAAAAATAGCGATTGATTCTCATCTAGTATTTGAGGAATAATCATTCTATATTGGATTTTTGACGTTTCGGTTTTTATTAGTAACCATTGCTGAAGACATAGAGAAATCGACTTTAAACCAAAAATAGCGATTGATTCTCATCTAATACTTGAGGAATAACCATTCTATATTGGATTTTTGACATTTCGGTTTTTATTGGTAACCATTGCTGAAGACATGGAGGAATCGACTTAAAATCAAAAATAGCCATCGATTCTCATCTAATACTTGAGGAATAATCATTCTATATTGGATTTTTGACGTTTCGGTTTTTATTAGTAACCATTGCGGAAGACATAGAGAAATCGACTTTAAACCAAAAATAGCGATTGATTCTCATCTAGTACTTGAGGAATAATCATTCTATATTGGATTTTTGACATTTCGGTTTTTATTGGTAACCATTGCTGAAGACATGGAGGAATCGACTTAAAATAAAAAATAGACATCGATTCTCATCTAATACTTGAGGAATAACAATTCTACATTAGGTTTTTGACGTTTCGGTTTTTATTAGTAACCATTGCGGAAGACATAGAGAAATCGACTTTAAACCAAAAATAGCGATTGATTCTCATCTAGTACTTGAGGAATAATCATTCTATATTGGATTTTTGACATTTCGGTTTCTATTGGTAACCATTGCTGAAGACATGGAGGAATCGACTTAAAATCAAAAATAGCCATCGATTCTCATCTAATACTTGAGGAATAACCATTCTATATTGGATTTTTGGCGTTTCGGTTTTTATTGGTAACCATTGCTGAAGACATAGAGAAATCGACTTTAAACCAAAAATAGCGATTGATTCTCATCTAATACTTGAGGAATAACCATTCTATATTGGATTTTGACATTTCGGTTTTTATTGGTAACCATTGCTGAAGACATGGAGGAATCGACTTAAAATAAAAAATAGACATCGATTCTCATCTAATACTTGAGGAATAACAATTCTACATTAGGTTTTTGACGTTTCGATTATTATTGGTAACCATTGCTGAAGACATGGAGGAATCGACTTAAAATCAAAAATAACGATCGATTCTTATCTAATACTAGAGGAATAAGGTTATTCCTCTAGTATTAGATGAGAATCGATCGTTATTTTTGATTTTAAGTCGATTCCTCCATGTCTCAGCAATGGTTACCAATAATAATCGAAACGTCAAAAACCTAATGTAGAATTGTTATTCCTCAAGTATTAGATGAGAATCGATGTCTATTTTTATTTTAAGTCGATTCCTCCATGTCTTCAGCAATGGTTACCAATAAAAACCGAAATGTCAAAAATCCAATGTGGAATGGTTATTCCTCGACTCTTAAATGAGAATTATTTTTGAATTAATGTCAATATGAACTACAAATTGCAAGTGATATCTGATTAATAATAAAGGAACAAACATATTAATATTTCAAATGAATTTGGATAAAGTTTAGCAACGATCCGTTGCAGTTTATTTGAATTTGGTTAAAAAAAAATTTGATATAGAGTGGGAGCTCTAGATAATAGAATACTTTTTTCTCCTCCTGGCTTCTGGCCTTAACCATTTATCCAAGATAATAGAATACTATTTCCAAACTAAAATACATTTTGTTTCATAATGGCAAGATCTATCAACCCCAAAGCACTGATAGATAAGTCAAGAAGATTGTTGAGAAAGATTTTTGTTATTTGAAAAAAAGCAACTTTAGGGTTGTCTGGCTCAGTGTTGTCCCCCCTAAAAGTGTTTGGCTTAGTTCATTTTTAATTTAAAATCAACTTAACTGTCGAATAGTATTTGTTGGATTTTGAATCAAACACTTTTTTTGGCGAACATTTTTTTACAACTTTCTCCTATGCGCAGTAGCAGCAGTACCCAGGTAGATCAAAAAAACAGCAGATTCCCTACTCATCTATGCCTATTAATACCTCTAGGTGAAATATTTACTTGAATCTATTAGTTTCATTAACAAATGGAAAAATTACAGTGCCCTTCCTCTAATCTTACAACCCTTGAATTTAAACAAATATACAAATTCATGAATATTGCTTAGTGAGACTATTTGTAATTAAAATTATTTTTAGTGGTTATTAACTCAGTTACAAAGAGAAACAAAGAGGTTGTCCTCTGCTTGATGCAAATAAACATACACACATATATATCGAAATTATATATCTGTATATATATTATTTGTTTGAGACTATAGTTTCGAAGACTCAATACCGTATGGATATTGACTCCATGAATAATATTTATAATTAAAAAAAGACTGATAATGAAGACCAAGTCTTCGAAACTATAGTCTCAAACAAATAAATAATATATATACAGATATATATATTTTCGATATATATGTGTGTATGTTTATTTGCATCAAGCAGAGGATAACCTCTTTGTTTCTCTTTGTGAATAAACAACTCTGCTACTCTCGGCAAAACAAAAACTTTTCAATTAAATAGTTAATTTAGATGCCATTGTCACCTATGCGCGGGCGGCCCCCAAAGCATTGGAGATCAACATTTTTTATATGTTTATTTAATTATTTTTTATATAACATTAAATTTTAAAATTGAAGAAAATAAGGTTCTATGTGGGGGGGGGGGGGGGGGGCAACAGCGTCTCATCAGAGGTCTGGATCCTATGTAAACATTAGAATTATAAATAGGTAAAATTCATGAAATTATTTTAGCGTGAGTACTTTAGATGAAAATGTTTTTGGATGTTATAAAATAATAAATTTGTTGTTGACAGATAGAAAACAAAACTAAGATTCTCGTGAGTTTCCCTTGAACTTGGTCGTAAGTTTATTCGTTGTATTTAGAAGTTTAGTCATATATGGATAGTGTTAAATTTTCATATAAAAATGGTGGTTATTGCCTTGGAGGCATCTGTGAAATTAACCGAAATAGTATTAAGTGAATAATTAGAGGTGGCCACCCCTTGGCTAACAACCATCACCCCAGTGATTGCCACCAACAACGATAACAGCATTTGAGACGCCATCTTCAGTCAATATGTAATGCTGTTCTGATTGATTTTAAATGTTAAGTATTATTTTCTAAGCTTATATATAAATTCATTCAAAATGTTAAAAATTTTATCTTATCAATATTTAAGAGAGACCGAGAGAAGATGATCATGATAATTTAGAACTGAAAATTAATTGATTAGAAAATATATATAAGAACATTATATTGTGCGTCACTTTTATTTTGTACCTATCTGATTTGGTTTTTATCGTTAACATAATCTTAATTACCAACTACCTATAACGTAAGATGAGAAAAAGTTAATGAATCTAAATCTTCCCAAAATGTTAAAATTGTAAAATGAAAAAAATAATTTTTTATAATAAGTTCATTTCTACTTGCTTATATAAAACTGATTTGAAACTGCCAGGCATGGTTTCTTTTATCAAACAATATTAAAAGTTACAGAATGTTCTAAAATCAGAATCTCTTGTATCAATACAAAAAGTGATTTGACTCAATTCGCCTTCAATATGATACGCCTCCAAACCACCCAAATCTTTTACTTCTCTAAAAGCAAACCACATATACATTATTCCTTTTTTTTTATATGAGTTAAATATTAAACACCCTAAGTCTTTTTCTTTCCATATCTTTCATCCGAAATATTTTATATGCGACTTTGAAAGATGTGCCCCATCTTTCTTCTTTCGCCAAATTCTTTTTTCTCAATGTTACCATAATCCTTATCAAGAACTACGACATTATTGTGTATTTGATGCTTTGGTGGTGACTTGTTTTAAAATGACAAGTTTAGGTTACAACCACCTAGATCAAGAATTTTTATTGAGATAATCTCATCAGAATAACCAGCGTAAGATATACCATAGACTTTGACAATCATTTGAAAACGACTCCAGGATTACCTGTCAAAAGCCTGTGAATGCTGATAAGATTATCTTATTAAAAATGTCCAATCTAGAAAGTTTCAGATCAAACTTCTCTTTTTGTAAATACATCATTATTAGTACTCTTTATTTTTATCCCTCAGTTAAAATAAATTGTCTTCATCCCTTCTAATCTAATCTCAAGTAAGAACTAAACATTATGACTATAAGAACGTCACCGAAAGAAAACTATTTAAATGCGTGCAATTAAATATATCTACAATCGCAACTAATCTAATAGATATCTTTTCAATAGACTTACATATGATATATAATTATTTATATATCGTTATCATTAACACTCTGTAACTGATTGAAAAGTATTAAAAAAAATAATAATAAAAAATAAATGAAAACAAGCTCTATGTACTTATTCTGTTAATTCATTTTCAATCACTTAAAAAAAGATTTATTGATAAAATATTGATTTGATTGTGATCGTTAATATTTTGCGTCAAATGATGAATATGATAATCAAAAAAGATACAATTTTTCTAAGATATAAATGCCTGTTTCAATTTAAAAGACACAAAGATTAGGTATATTTTGTTTGATCGACATTTGAGAAGTAAAAATTACTGAAAATGTTGTTTCGATTAGTGGCTGTGTCTTGTGCTTTACTCTGCTTCAGTTCCCTCCTCAATGCTGAGCATAATTACCAAATCTTGGATGTCAGTCTTCCATTTAGCCAAGCATATATGGTGAGTAAGGAATAATAAATACTCACCTTTAGAAAGTACTTATTGACTTTATTGATTTTATAAGAAAAAAATCAAAGGGGGATTTTTCTGAAGGGTTTTCTAAGATATTTGCTATAGGTTTATATATGTTGCAGTAAAAACCCGTTTTTTAGTAAGAACGCGTTTCGCTGAATACCTTTATGGCAACTAGAGTTTACTAATGTTGGTTGAGTTTGGTTCAAATGTCTAGAATCTTCATATTTGACCTTCCGCCTCATTTCGTGTGTTTATTTTCAAAATGTTTTAAACGAAAATGTCAAAAATTACATCCTCTACAACTTTTCTTCTAATTTTTGACATTTTCGTTTAAAATTTTTTGAAAATAAATACACGAAATGAGGCGGAAGGTCAAAAATGAAGATTCTAGACCTTTGAACCAAACTCAACCAACATCAGTAATCTTTAGTTGCCATAAAGCTATTCAGCGAAAAGCGTTTTAACTAGTAAGAACGGGTTCTTACTAAAAATGCGTGTTTACTGCAACATATATATGACAGGATTCGCCTTTTCAGGAATCGAACCCGCGTGTCAAAAATGCTATTCGGTCTATTATCAGTTTTTCTTTCATTTTACAATGAAGATGTGTAACTCTTTGGCTGAAATTTGGTATCTGGTAATATATGTCAAAAGTAGTTCATCTCAGAAAATTCTCAATGACTCAGATAGCATTATTTACGTTCCAGTACTATTCTCGTAGGGACTACATCCTTCTTACATATAACAAATTTACCTATACCTACTAGAGGACACTCCCTTTGATTTTATCTTAATAAATGATTAAATTGACCCATGACAACATTACTAAACCTAAAGTGAGTTAATATTTAGCCAATTTATTATCTTTTAGCTATTCCTTAATTTTAGTGTATTAATATTTAATTAATTTGTCATATTATTCAAGAAATAGACTAAGAATTTGAAGAAACTAAAGTCATACATAAATAGCTCAAAAACTTCAATCAAAAATGAAACAAAAGGCAGAATTGGAGATCTAATATAATATTCATTGCATGTTGAAAGGAGCCCTCATCACATTAGATATAAATCCTGAGTACCAGATTCGCTTGCAAGACGAGTGGATCAACTTTCGAAACAAACTTCTATAACATGTATAATCAGTGTAGAGAATTTACACTCAAGGCACAAAGGCATTTGTTATTTTTTTTTTCAAATAACTAAATCAAAAATTCAGTATAAAACAATTAAGTTTCTCGAATTTAAAAAATGCCTATTTTTAATTTACACTCAAGGTATAAAGGCATTCGGTAAATTTTTTTTAGCTGACTAAATAAAAAAAAATTCATTGTAAAACAATTAAATTTCTCGAATTAAAAAAATAAATAAATTTCAACGGATCGTTGCTAAACTTTATCCAATGGACTATCGTAGTCTAGGGTAAAGTACTTTAAAATATAATTTTACAAAAAATTTTATATGACCATTTTTGTGGTCCTCAAGGTACTCAATTACAATATTAAATTTCATCAAAATTGGTTAAGTCATTTTCAAGATATTTAGAAAAAACTAAAAAAGTACCTAAATAAAGTACTAATGTTTGTTGGCCGATATGTACCAAAAACTAATCAGCGCTTCATTTTGTTAAATAATGTTAGGTTTTCATTTTCATTTCAATTGGTGCAACGGTGTGGAAAAAATCGTGGACGAAAAAACGATAACATACATCCATCCATCCGCACGCACTTACAAAAAAAATCACACTTTTTGGCCTCTCGACAAGACCCCAGGTAATTTTTGTCAAAATCGTCACGTGCTAAAATTCAATCTAATTGAATACTACAATTTGTGACCTTAATTGAGTCCATGGGTTCCGTAGTCTTTACCTGAGGACCCTTTGAATTCGCGCTTGCCGCCAGTCCGATTACAATACTTTACCCATGCTTCGCATTGGATAAAGTAAAAAATGCTTATTTTTTGATAGCATGCCTTTGGAAATTCAAAAGAATTAATGTGATCTTTAAATTTAATAAATAAGAAAATAAAAAGGCAATATGAAAAATTTAATTGGATGTTTGATTACATGTTGAAGAGAGCTATATCGTCCTCTGAGGAATCGAACTTGGGTGCCAGATATGCTTACCGGACAAGAAGCTGCAACTTAAGAACTCATAACGTCATAACTCAGTAATGACATAATGTATTAAGATAGAATTTATTAGCTACTAATTAGCCACACTTTGTAGGTATTTTAATTTCTTCTAAATCCTCAGTATAAGGAAATCGTAAAAGCTTGTACAATAAAGGATTAAATGAAGGCAGCCAAAGGATTAAAACATATTTACATTTTTGACAAGTTTAGCTCTTTCTTCTTCAGACCAAATAATTTTTCTGACTATGAAAAGACCAATAAGTAAAAAACCTTTAATTTAACACCAAAGGAAGTGTTGAATATACGCCACCTAAAAAGTCTATCTGAAGCCTGAAAGTCAGATTAATCTTGACATAACATCGACAAATTAATTTAGGGAAATATAAAATAAAATCCTACCTACTTATTAAATTAAGTGTTCTGATCGCATGGTTCAGATTTGAAAAATCTATATATTATAATGAGCTCCAATTTACACAGTTTAATAATACTTCCTTAAATTCGCCTTATGATAGAGTCTTTTTTTCAAAAATCCTTTCCTGTTCCACGCTAATATACCCATAGTTTACACCGAGAATTTGATAAATACCTATTTAAGATTTTTTTTTTTTTTTTTTTTAATGCAATCGAATGCAAGAAGGGGTGCACCTGTAAAGATGCAGCCCCTATGGATCTCGAAAGACCCTTGCATTACCGAAGAGAAGAAAGTAGATTAAGTGAGAGGGTGTAGACGTAGGTGTCTATGCACTCCGGTTTTGAAGGTTTGAAGATTATAGGTGCTGGGAAAGATAGAGGCTGGAAGAGAGTTCCAGTTCCTTGAAGTCATGGGGATATATGTATTCGCGAATGAAGTGGTCCGGCACTTTTCTAATTTGACCGCGAGAGAGTGTTGGGAGTCGGCAAAACGCGTGCTACGTGCAAAGCATGCTTTGGGGGAAATTATTGATTTTATCTCATCAGAGCCCATCTTAAGGCTATACTGTGTAAACTAAGCTACTGACCAGTCTTTATGGCTACTCTGTATATTAAATTGAAACAAAATAAATATGGTATTATATAATAACTATTATATCATTACCCTTTTCAGATTTGCCGCGAGGCTGCTTCAAGTCGCCTAGCAACAATCAACAGTGAAGAAGAAAAGACCACTCTTGCAAATTTACTTCAGGAAAACGAAATAGAAAGTGCGTGGGTGGGTCTTGTAGGCCTTCCAGGGAATTTAGTCATGTTACTTGATGGTAAAAATTTTTCATTTTATTTTAAATCTTTTCTAGGATCTTTCTTGTAGAGGATTTTGATTTCAGATTGAAGAATAGGAGAATTATTCCGGGTTGATAACTCTTGGTGAAATAAAAAAAAATCTAGTTTATTTAGGCGGTTCCATCACAATAATATCAACAACATCGATTTTAACAGTTCATCTTGCCATCCCTTAGTTACCAGCTAGTATGAGAATAAATTAAACTATGTTATTATTATTAAATAGTTAACGAAATCTACAATTCTCAAATCAAAGCCCTTCCAGATATAAATATTCCTCTAATCAACAATCATATTTCTATTTTACTAATTTTTTTGAAATTTTTTCAGGTCGTAATCCAATTAGTTCCTCAAAAGTTGCTACACGTTATGGCGCCGGCCATTTATGCGGAGTACTCACCACTCAAGGATCCCAAAGTTTGATTGCCTGTAACTCATCTCGTGCAGTTATCTGTGAAAATGACCCCACAGATTGCGCACCAGCTAATGAAAAATCAATTAAATTCCATTGATCAAATTCAATGAAACTTTTATAAGTCAATCACATTTTTTAATCATATTAAACAAATTAAGTAAATTAAGTAAATTATTTTATTTTTATTTTATTCTATATTTATTCATTAACATTAATTTAATTTACATTCACGCTTCGATTGGCAAGATTCTGTTTAATGTCAATTAACTATTTCCTTTTTATTAGGGGTTCAGTCAAAAATAAAACGGAATCCTATTATAGTGTCTCTTCAATGTGTGTCTGAATGTTCGTTTGTCAGAGCATTTTAGCCCCCAAACTAAATAAGAAATCTTAAAGCTATATGTATTCATTTTCCAAACCAAAAATCGTATTAAAATTTTTATTGAATGATTATTTTGAGAGATGGTTACATTTTTGTGGGAGGAAAAAATATTTTGTTATCTTAAGTTGTGAGATGTTCCTACAAAGGTCTCTTTAAGTAAAATTAGGATTTATTTTTTAAATTTACTTCACTTTAAAATGATAGTGTGAGAGAGCCCTAAATTGCCCATTCTAAGGTGATTTTTGTACCTGTCGACGTTGAGCAATGGCTTGACTTAGATTATTATGAATGCATTTGACTAATTTTCTCATTCACTCCTTATAAGCAACAAATAAGAAGCAATTATTATGTATGTCATAAGTCATAAGCTCATAAGGTATAACCGCCGATATACTGTACGACTCGCACTTTAGTCAAAGTATTATAAAATATAAGATTATAAAATTTTACTTTAGTTAAAAGAAATATTGATTATAAATTATAAGTAAATATTTAATTATATACCTACTCCTTTTATTTTTATAATCATTTTGTAAACAGATATTAATTTTTATCTTTTCTTAGATACCTATACTATTAGCACTTCAATCAATTTTAATCAAAAGGGTTTACAATTGCATTTCATTAAAATTACTTAAATATAAGTACTTCAATTGGTTTTGAAAGAGTATTAAGGGATCGATAGAAATGCAATAACTCTATTCTTTTTGAGTAAGTATAAAATATGGGATGACCAGTTTTGGCAGTAGCTGGCCAAAAAATAAACAGAGGAACCCAGTTAAATAATATAAAAGCATGTACAAACATAAGTTCAGCAATGCTGTAATGCAACTATTCTACAGGTAAGGAGCCGTCCATAAATTAAGCCACACAATAAGAGGGGAAGGAGCATATCTCAGATTTGTGACAAGGGGCCTGGGGATCTTAAAAATTAAGATGTCACAAAAGTCAAATTAAAAAATTAAATCCCTTTAGTTAAGTTTAATTTATAAAAAAAATGTCTACAATTATTAAATTATAGGGTTTAAAAGTGATAGTGTGAAGTAACAAGCTCAATGAAAATGTAACAGAATGTGACACATCTTGAAATTCGTGTGACGTAATTTATGGACGGGCCCTAAGATGACATAGTATATAATCGTACTTTTCTGTCTCAGATTACATCAATTTAAGTCACTGAGTTCATTACAGTGCATTTCAAACAATTTCATCAATAAATCTCTATTTGAATGGAACACATTCATTCGTTCCTTCATTCAATGTCGATAACAAGTGGCCGTAAAACTCGACAGTGAATCCCTCTCTCTCTCTCTCTCTTATTGAAATTCAATGGTCATATTATGTTACTCTATAAACATAGAGATGCAAATTTTTATGTGTGTCAATGTGTCCAAGTTTCAAAGTCCAATGGGATTTTATTTTTTATTTTTATCGTGTTTATTTAATGAGAAAGAAGGAAGGCAGGAGGGTTGAAATTTATGTCGATTTTTACTGTGATAATGTAAGACCCCCCAAGGTGTTGAGGAGTGTAAGGAATAGAGGGAGAAAGAGAATCATACGGTTTAGTGGATTTCAATCGATTAGCCACCCATTCAAGATGACCGTGAAGAATTTGTAGGTGATTCTACATCTTATAGAATAGTGTATGCATTTATATTATGATAATAAATTCAAAAATATTTCAATTTAATTTATATAAAAAACAATGACTTAGGTCAGGGGTGTCCAATCTTTTGGCTTACACGGGTCACATTTGAAGAAAAAATATTGTCTCGGACTACGGATAAAATATTATAATGTAATCTATTGATATTTGTTATTCAAAAAAAACAGTTAATAATGTAGAAATAAGAACTTTATTAATTTTTTAGCTCATAGTGAGCTTCTAATTTTACTTTTTGTAAATTTTATACTTGAAAATAGCTTCTTGTATATGTAAATACATACAGGAATTATTTAACGGATAATAGTGGTGTTTCACAAGGTGGAAATAAAATTAAAAAAAATTAAAAAAATCTTTTAAATTATTTTGGAGATTTTTATTTATCTCTATTCATATTTCGGGCTATGAACCCTTCATCAGGTTTAACAAAAAACGGTAATCCGTTAAATAACTCCTGTGTTTAATATGTTTCACTATAAACCAACACCGCTTTCCTTAAACTTTATTGTAAATACATACCTACAAAAAGTGATATTATGTATTAAAGTATTTGTTTATATGTTTTCCTGGTTAGATAATTAATATAAAATTGTAATAAATAGACAAATTCAATTTTTCAAAGTTTGTAAGTAAAAAATTTATTTCTAATGAAAATGAATTGGAAAATAGACCAAAATGATGATTATTTTTTCGGAAATCTTGAAATCTTGTTCCACATTCAAAATTTAAAATATAAAACTTTACAGTAGATTTTCAGATTTTTTTTTAGATAAAAAAAAATTATCAGAGCCAAATTGTTGTATGTTTTCCAGTATACATATAAATCTCAATGTTTTAAGGAATTTTATGACTTTATATTGGGCCACGGGTTGGACACTCCTGGTTCAATCGAATGGGATTAAAGAAGAATATGAGGAATGATAATTTATTTTTAAAAGTGTCACGGATATAATAATCCCTGACTATCCATTATCTCTTGACACGTAAGAACGCGCAAAAACCTAAAAGACAAGTCCAGACAAGTTTTTGTCCAGGAAAGTAATTATCAATTAATTGTAATTGTTCTAGAAAACCCCAATTCCTTTTCTCCTTGTACTAGAATGATATAACTATAGACTTGGTTAGTGTCGTAGCATATAAATTACTGAAATAATAAATATTTTAGAAAATGAAAATATGAGAAGAAGAATTTTTAAATATTCGAAACTTCATTATTTTTTTTTATCTTATATATGGTAGTTAAGCTTATAATTTTGCTTTTAGTGAATTTTATTCTTGAATGAAGCTTCACGTATACACGTATTGTACAAATGTACATTCATATTTTGAAAAAGGTAATAAATATATCTCTACATATAAATCTCAATGTTTTAAGGAAGTTTATGATTTTATGTTGGCCACACTCATTGCAGTGCTGAGCCGCATGCGGCCCGCGGGCTTCGTATTGGACAGTCCTGGCTTAGGTAATAAGTTTATTGAAAAATAAAATCTGTGAGTGGAAGTAGTATAACATTCAAAAAGGATGTAATATTTTTAGTATAAAATATTGTAGAGATTATTTAAATTAGTTTTCTTAATTTCAGTTTAAGATCATACATGTGTTTGCCAGCTGTCTATCTAGGCTGGGTGGCTGCATTCTTTCTTTTTAGCTTGAGCCATTGTGTCCCGTTAAGAGCTTTCGGTAATAAATAATATTATGACAACTTGTGTCAGCTGACACTCATATGCATGTGTGTATGTGTATGTGTTGCTGCTGAGGGTAATTTGACAACGGCTGGTGGTTAGTTGAAAGCGAGTGATTGGTTAAGACGACATGTTTGTCGATGTGTTAGCTAGTTGATAGCAGTTGTACGATGAAAGTGTTAAGATGATGTGTTTTATGATGTTTTCACGATGACCCCCTAGACACGAAAATGTATAACCCCCTTTTTGTAAATAAATATATATTAAATAATAAATACGTGTGTTATTTTACCCCTATGAGCCAAGGGGGTGAAACCCGCCCCCTACAATATATATATATATATTTTAACTTTTTAAAAACATGCTTTTATTGAAAAAAGCACTATAAAGTAGAAAATAAATTTGTCTTCATTGTCAAAAAACTTTCATATTCACACAACTAAAAATAAAAACGTGGATGCTTATTGATAAAGATTTAAAGTTAAAACTTAAGTTACTTTGTAATATTGTAATATTTTGGAAGAATAATTTAAAATAAATTGACACGTTCTGATGTGGCCATTCACTTGACCATACCATACACTTCTCGTTGAGTTTAGTACAAGGGCCTAGATTTTCATTTTAACCCCGCCCCCATTTTGAGTGGTTTGTTTTTGAATTTTTAGTGTTATGGAGGCCTTCTGATTATGTATACAAAATATAGTTGAGTTTGCTCAAATGGCCTAGATTTTTATTTTTGGCCCCCTCCCCCTAATTTTTGGGGCCAGAAAAAATATTTTCGTGATTATAGGTTCATTTTATAGTATATTTCATTTTTCTATTTTTTTTACTTTGAAAATATTATAATTTTATATTTTAACCCCCTCCCCCCCCCTTAATTTTGGGTCGATATGCACTAAAATCTAATCAGCTCTTAATCTAAATGAAACAAAACTACGTGTGAAATTTGGCTTTTGATATTGACATTAGTTTTTGAGCTAGCTCGTCCACAAAATTTGGTAACCCACAGAACTAATTGACTGACAGACATGTTGATAAAACAGTTATTATCTCGAAAAATATAATTTTTCGATGTTCTCTTATTAGAGCTTTTTTGTATACCGAAATGCCATGGTTTTGCCCAATTTTTTTAATCAAAATACTTTCAGCTGTCTTTGAGATATTTCGAAACAAAGAAGCAAAAAAGAATTACAATACTTGACCATACCCTGTATGGTAAAGTAAAAATAAAGAATTGGGTTTATAACACCACACTATAAAAATAACATGGAGCATTTGACAATATTCTAAGAGTATTACTGAAGATGGTCTACCAGTAGTGAGCGAAACTATCTAGTAAATATATTAATAATTTTTTGAATTATTTTATTTATCATTCCTGTGACTGGAAGTCTGCAGTCGGAGTTTTTTTATTTGAAAAATGATTGTTTAATTAACCTGAATTCTCAAAATGAATCTTACCTTCTTTTTTTTTTTTTTCTTATAAAGATATTTTCCGTCTATATATTTCCCACGCAAACAAACTCCTCTCTCTCCTGTTCATCGTTTGGCCCTCGACCTGTTGACCTGAACCTACCTGTTTCAAGTCACACACCAGCCACTGATCCACTTCCTCATCCGCTATCGCCCAATACTCACACACTCTCATTTCTTTACTTCAATCTTTTCTATTTATTAGTTCATCGAACATCCTATCTGGTTTTTACATTTCAGTTTGATTAACCTAGTTAAATAGAAATTAAGCCAACTAATTCAAACTTTAACTCTCCTAATAAAATATCCTAACATCTTAATTACAATAATTAAATAATAAATTTGGAGAAAAAGGGAAAACTTTTTTCAGGATCTCGGAACGCTTAGAGCCGATCTAGTAATTGATTTAAATAAAATAAACTTTTAAAAATCTATATTTCCATTAACTTGGAATAAGTAAATATGATGTTTTAAAATTAATTATTTTTAAATATAATTATTTATAATTGTGGTTTGTGTGAAATTTGAGGTGTTTCGGAAAATTTTTTATAACAGATGTTAGGTTAGAAGTACTTTGTACTTGGTCCACACGCATACACTTGTATTATTTCGCTCTAAAAAAATATAATCTGTGAATCAACAGGTGCTGAAGAAGGACTGTTCCGTCCGAAACCTTGCAGCGCAAACGTACAACCATATTAAATACACATAAAAAACTACACCAAATAGTTTACTTCTAACCTAACATCTGTTATAAAAATTTTTCCGAAACACCTCAAATTTCACACAAGGCACAATTATATACAAAACGGAAACCTTGGCTTCAGGAACAGTGTGGACCTTCTACGAGTCTCCAATTACTATTTTAATAATTATTTATAATAAATTAATTTTGGCTTTATATCAAACAAATAAATAAACTTTTCAAGTTGATAAGACAGGTCTGTTCTGCTAGGCGCGTGCGTGTCGAGTGTCAAATGGGCGTGTTCTGGCCCGTCCTAAGGCGTAAGCGCCTAAGGGGTCGATTGCCTGAAGCGATGCAATAGGCCCTTGGCTAAATAGAGGGGGCAATCTACGCTAGTCCCCCCATTCATTCACACTTTCAAACACTGACAGAGCATACTAATCAAATACAAGATGTTCGGAAAGTAAAGTTCACTTTCAGTTTATAGGGGCTATGTGAATAGAAATTGAAGAAAAAAATTAAAAATTTTTCAAGATTCAGGAAATGATGGTATCAGGAAATTTTCGTCACCGACCATTATATCCCCTTAGAGGTGGATTTTCATAAAATACCTTCTTAGCTTATACCTACGCCCGATAAAGAACCTCAATTCTAAATTTCAAGCCCGTAGGCCTAGTAGTTTTGGAGATATCTTGTTGAGTCAGTGAGTGAGTGGTATTTCGCTTATCTATCTATCTATCTATCTATCTATATATATATATAGATAAGCGAAATACCACTCAGGGTATGACCTCAGTTGTCAAACCTTAAAAAAAAATACCACTCAGTGACTGACTGACTGACTCAACACGATATCTCCAAAATTACTAGATCTACTGACTTGAAATTTAGAATAGAGGTTCTTTGAAGGGCGTATATGTCAGCTAAGAAGTGATTTTACGAAAATCCACCTCTAAGGGGGTGAAATAGGGGTTAAATTAAATAAAGATCTGTGATTGGCTGATTCTATTTCCGCGTTTTTGTTTACTCAAATTCTTTCCTGACGACTGTTTTTGCTTATTCGATTTCTTTTTTTTTAATGTAACCATTCTTCATTGGATTGTTGATCTTTCGATTATTATTGGTAACCATTGCTGAAGACATGGAGGAATGGAGTCAAAAAATGAAAATTCTAGCTCTTTAGATCAAACTCAACCAAATTTTGTATACATATACTGTAGGCCTCAGAAGGCTAGAAATGCAAAAAATAACAATCCAAAATGGCGGGGGGGGGGGGCAAAAATCAAAATTCTAGCCCTCTGATCAAACTCAACCAAATTTGGTCCTTGGCTAGCAAGAGGCCCACTGAAGGCCCGGAATGAGACGCTCCCCGCCAGGGGCTATGTGTTGCGATATATGTATATGTTTATTTGCATCAACCAGAGTACTGCCTCGATGATCTTTTCTTAAGAATCATCATCTATGGTAGTCTGTTTTCTACATTTTCCTACTGCAAGTCAAAAATTTACAGTTTATTTGTTTTGAAAAATCAAGTAGATGTAACCTTAATCTAAAAATCGGCCTTATGAAAATCGGATTTCAGACAAAGTATACTTATATTTTATTTTATAACGAATTTACCAAAGCAGCTATCAAGCATTTATAGCTAATGAGCTGAAATTCGACACACAAGTTTATATTAATAAACTGCAGCTCTTTGGAAAGCAAACCGTTTGTTGAATAAAATTGCAGACTCTTGAGTCTTAAAAAAAAAGTATTCACTTTTCCCATTTTTGACCAAAATTTGTTTATTTACTAAATTTAAAGTTTTACACAATTATTATTAATACAATTAGGAAACCGAGTCAACCCTCCTTACCCATGTCCATATTTACTACAATGTCTTCTTTTCAAACATTTTTGAATGTTTAATTGTGGGAAATAAATAAATAAAAAAACATCCTTGAAACTGTTCCTTATATTTTAATTTACTTAATATATTGTATTACGATATTTGTGTATTTATTTTTATTATTAACTACTGATACATAACTATGTTTAAATTAATTTGTATTGTTGTTGGTACGCCTCGGTCAAGACTTCACCTTCAGGGATACATACTTGTCTTATTTATAAACAATCAAAGTAATAATAATAATAATAATATTCTTCTTTATTTCAAGCTCTTTACATTAACTGCTCACAGGCAAGCTTATAGGTGTGTATAAATATAAATGCCATAAATTGAAAAACGTTCAATAATAAAATAATGTGAACAACGAATTATAATAATTTATTATAATAATTTAGAGAAAGAAAGTAAGGTATATAATAGGCGGAGGGGAAAGACCTTTGACACTGTATATAAAGAAGAAAAAAATAAATACAATATCTTATCGAATTTTATTGGGAATAATCGAACGAAAGCTACACATTAAAATAAGCGAGTAAATTGGTTTCATTTATTCTCCTCTGTCGAACTCAATTGACACTCCATTAAAAATGATATCTTTATGAGACGCGACCTTTAACTGGAGAAAAAATAACAGAAAAATTATATAATATATAATATATACATGTATATACAGGGTGTTCATCAAAATGGCCTATTAGACGTTTTGGCTATGTAATGGAAATGTTTTTCTGAGAATATAAATATAAATACAGTTCAAATCTAACTAGCATACAGAGCAGGTTTATATCGAGCGATCTACAAACTCTCTCTCTCTCTCTCTTGATAAGTTTTCTTTCTTTCTTTTCTCACTTTTTCTTTACATTTTAAATTTCATGGAGCACCTCTATTACAGTGTTTTTTGATTTTATAAAATTTTTTCTACCTCGTTAAATATTTTTTTTCTTCGAGTGGAGAAAGTGGCTTCTTTTTTTAGCATAGAGACCCCAATTAATCAATCAACCATTGTCTGTGATCAAGAGATACCTCCCCCAAATAAATTATATCTATATAAAAAAAGAAAAAAAAACGACTATGACCTATATGGTGGACTGTCTTACGACTGCGGCCCATACTTCGTTTATATTGAAAAAAAAATATTTACAGAACTTGAAACTAAAATTCTTAATGAAAATGGGTTAGTTAATGAAATTAAAATAATTACTAAGTTTTTATAATTCCCTATTCATCCGATGATTTTCGGGAAATTCATCTTGAAAAATATTCCGTCATACAATTAGTTCATTTTTGGAATTACGTCCATTAATCAACAACCTCCACATCTTTGAAATCATCCCCACAATGGAGTCGTTCTTTGTATAAATATCACTTGTCAAAAAATAAATATTTTCAGTACAGGAAAAAACATGTGTTGCTTGTACAGAATAAGCTACTTTATTTTGGATCAGTGGAGTTCATCGCGAAAATTTTTAACGCAAGAAACATAGACATTGGTGCTTTCCATGGCCGGAGCCAGCGAGGTGGGGGGTTAGGGTGTTAGAACCCGCCTCTATACTCCCGATTGACGTAAACATCGACATTTTTCAGGATATAAATAAAAATTTAATAAAAAAATAAAAAATAAAAAATAGTCTAATAAAGCAATCTGAGCATCTTACTCCTAGGAGTGCATCCATACTCCCCTAATCCTTCTGTGGGTAACTAAAAAATTTTCTGGATACGACTTTGGTGCCTTTTATCTACTGTATAAGATTTTCATGAAAAAATGACATATGAGGATTTCAAAGAACGTCTCAATTTCCCTCGCCATACAACGGAGAACATAGGAGACATGATAAGAACCTAAACCTACTTAAAAATCGTTAGAGATTAGAGCCATTTTTGAGAAAACCTATTTCATTTTTATTACCTCACCTGACTATAAAAATAATTTTCCCCAAAATTAAAGCCTAGATTTTCCTAGTTAATAAAGGTTGTTTCATCAAAATCATTATAGCAGAACATTTGCTCATTTAATAAGATTGTATAGATATAATTATCTAGCAACTCATTCAAAAGTAATAAAGAAATATATCATACATATATCGTATTTTTCATTTCCTAGAATAATTGATGAATAGCGTTTTAATACAAATATAGAGCGAGCTAATAATTATACTAATAATAATGCAACTTTTAAATGAACAAATAAATTACAATTTACATACGTATATAGCTAAACGTAGGGATCTCTATTCGAAATGGTAAACGTCTATTTGAAATTTACGAGGCTCTTAGCAACCCAGGCATTGAGCATTTAGTGTGTGGGCCTGAGGCTTCCAAAGCCGACGGCTGAATTATCACCAGAATTATCTCCTTGTAATTTATTAAAAATGGAAACGTTTTAAAAAGATATTAATTTATTTTGTTTCTAATCGATGTTTCAAATGCATGTCTGTCACTATAAAACAAAAAAGACAAAAGAAAAAGATCAAGAAAAAATAACTTATTAGATTTTAATAATATATACAGGGTGTTTCATAGAAACACTATATTAGATGTTTTAGTATATAGAAGAGTTTCTCAACCTTTTATAGAGCGAGGAACCCTAGAGCACTTATATTTATTTCTAAGGAACCCCCTAGCACAGGGGTCGGCAACCTGCGGCTCTTTCGATGTCAAGATGCGGCTCTCCAGTTACATGCGCAAATCTTAATAATCATATTAATTTATTTTCAAAACTCATAAAAAAAAATTATTTCAAAAAAATTCATATTTATAGCTATTTATTTTTAATCAAAAATCAAATTTATTTACCTAATCCTAATCAAATACCATAATATTGAAACAAAAATGTTAGTGGCTCTTTAAAAACTTGGAAATTTTGTAAATTGTAACTTTTGGCTCTTCCGTCTCAAAAGGTTGCTGACCTCTGCCCTAGCACTAAAATATGAAATATTTAATTTTTCGTCAAAATATCAACATCATGTTACTTTTATAGCTTCCAAACATAACATACTGCCGCCGATGAAGGTGTTGACACATTTTAAAAATATTGTTAGATTTTGGAGAAATTGGGTACAAAAAACATGCATTTTAAATTACAATACTTACCTAACATTGTTATTTTCATGAATAATATTATTATTAAATTTTATATTTTAATCGTGCATGAAAAAGCGTTTTTTCTCCAAATATCTTAAAAAGGGCTGAAACTATTTTGATTAAAAAATTGAGCGAAACCATGGCATTTCGGTCTATTTGCTAATGTTATTGAGGATACCCATATACCACTTTCGGATTGGACAGGTTTTTTATTACATATTCAATGTATACCCATAAATAATATTCCTCATCTATTTGAAAAACAATATTATTTCAAACGTAATTAATAACAAAATAATAATAAAAGAATTTAAATGATTTCATTTTGTTACTAAGATAACGTAATCGTTGTATTATAAGAAAGTTAAGGAACTTTAGAGCAACAGAAATGGTATCACTGAAACAATAATAGTGATGTTCACCGCATTCTTAAAAATCAATGGTTTTATTTGACTATAAGGTAATATTTAGACTCTAAATTTAGTATTTTTTTCTTTAAATGACAAATTTTTTGAGGGGTGATACTACTAACTACTATTTTTTCTTTTATTGTCCTATAGGCGCGGGGAACACAAAGCTTGAGAATCCCTGGTATATAGTATACGGTAAGAGGAATTTTTCTTTTAACATTTAATAGAATTATTTTTATAATTTTCTTACCTCCGGATTTAAACTATAATATTTTGTTATTTTGAATTATAACACCCTACTTTTTTGACATATTGTTTATTTTTTTATTAAAATACATTTATACACGGATGCCCACAGGGAGGGCTTAAGACGCATCAGAGTGCGTCATTGAAATTTCTGGGAGAGAGGGTTGAAAATTGTTGCATTTTAGCATTATATGCTAAAAATAAAAGCGATCAAGTCTTATAATTTCAACAAAGGGTAATAAAAAGCTCTTCTAATTCTTTAGAACTGAATAAAATGGGGGGGGGGAGTGAGTGATGAGGCTTGGTAAAAGAATCATGGCTTAATCTGTTTTCCATAATAACAAATAAACTAATAGAGATATCCACATGATTTTTTTTAATGATAGTATTCTTCGACGGGTTATCGATCCTATCGGCTCTGTTTGGATAAATCAAGTTCGGGCCGATTTTCAGTTAACTAGAAACTGGATATATTCTAACTGGAGAACCAAACCTGAGCTGGATCGATCTAAACCGAACAAAAATTATTTTTAAAGTAAAGGAAATTTTGAAAAAATTTTTAGAAACTTTTTAAAATATAAAATACTAGGTAGGTTTCACATAAATATTCTTTCAACGCTCTCTTAACAAAACTTATTTTAAAAATACTTAAATATTCCTGAGGCTAACCACCCTTTAGGCGGTAAGTCGAGTTTGTTTTTTCAAGATAGCTTCGAGATTAGATATAAATTAATCCACAAAATTATTAGTGAGCCCATTTTTTTTTAATTTCGAATCGATCTATTGGAGGTAAGCCTTGCGATATATTTACCCAAAAAACTATTGAAAATATATTTTTTTTTATAAACACAATTCTATGGTCACAATCTAAGATTTTAGTAGGAATAAATATAATACATACATAGAGAATTTTTTTAATATTTATGGCTTCGCCAGTAGGTTGATTTTTTGAAAAAATTCCATCTATCTATTTTCTGAAAAAAAGACTCACATCTTTATTTTAATTTTTTTTTTAATTGTTGTGGGATTTTTGATCATTAATCCGCTGAATGATATTTTATTTATTTTTATAACGATACAAAATTAGATATCTCTTTTAGTTTATTTTTTATCAGTCAAAAAAACGTACCTTCTCTTCGATACCATTACCATATATGACATCATTTTCTTTTCTTTCTTTCTCATCTAAAAGAATTATTTTATAGATATTAAAATAACTTTTTTCAAAGTGCTCACTCTAATCTACTTTTCTGAATTTTCACAGATTTTTTAAATAAACGTATTACAAAGTTAGAAGGAAACACACTGCGAGGCGAATTTATTGACTCCCAGATAGAGACTCGAATGACAACATAAAAATTTCAAAATTACATGTTTGATATAATTTCAAAAGCTATTTCACTTGTTGGGGTTATTTTTCATTTTAGAAGTGACTTTCGGATAAGGCAAATTTCAAGTTTCTAGCTTTAGTAGTTTAGAAGCTCTCTTAATGGTTCAATTTTCGTCCATTTTGGTACAGAACACTAAATAAATTGGAATTCGGCTGAAAATAATGTAATTCAGAAATTAAAACTTTGTTATAGTAAAGACAGGAAAATTTTAACCTAAAATTATATTTTTAACTCTATTAAAATATTGTATTAAAAAAAATAATAATCCTTGGAAAAATGATATTTTAGTTACGTATATATAAGCTTACCATAGGTCTAGGTTTGACCAGGACTGTCCAGGTTTGAAGGTATGGTTCAGGTGTTCCGGTCAGTTTGTTATTTTCTCCCGGTTTTTAGGAAAAAATTATTAAGTGTTGCCCCAGTGGCAAATTTAATTGTGAACCAAATTTTAATGGATTTCTCGACGAGATTAAAAATACAAAGAAATAGTAGAAAAGGTAAAAAACTTTTTCAAGATTCAGTACGCTTGCTAGTTAGAGCCCGCAAAAAGTAAGTAATTTCTTTTGTACATTGTTGTCTGAATTTTGATAAAAGTCCAAATAAATATTTTCTCTATCTATAACGAGTATCGTTTTGGTCCAAGTGCAAAAGGCCATTCCTAGAAGAATAGAAATTAAGAGAATAATCTCTATAATAGTCTGAAACAGGTCTGGATTTGTAGGTGGATTCCACTCACAAGTTCAGACCTGTTTCAGGTCTTCTTGCAATACACCTCAGCTCTAAAGAAAGAGCGATCATTCTATCCGTGCCGTATATAGTCATCGATCAGATTCTAATGAAAGAATCGCTCACCCGCACATTAAATAAATAAAAAAGTGAAAACTTTTTCAAGACTCGGTACACTAGAGCTGCTCTAGTAATTATTAAAAAACTTAAATATAAATTGTTCATTTATGACTATACTATAACATCCTCTTAATATCTCAATAGAATAATTCAAAAAATAATAATATTTTCTGCCTTTTGAACGAGATATTCCAAAATCAATATTAATCAGTACTATGTCATGATAGAAAGCGAACTTTTTGATTTTCTGTTTTTGGACTATCGTGGGTATCAGGAATTCAGAAACATCAAGAGAAAAAAATCATAGTTGAAAATTTTTTTTCTCCTTGTTAAAGACATTTCAAAGCACAATATTTATTTTTTATGCGTGAGTTCATGCTAGCGATATATATTAAAGTTTAGCTCATTTAAGAGTAATTAAAATAATTATTACTTAACTGTAATTTCTTTATTAACCACTTCACAAAAAAGACTATCTTTTTGAATTATAATTACTTTGCTGAATATTAACTGTCCCGGTTTAAGAAAAAATATTATTATAAGTCTACCTTATATCTGCGTAAACATTTAACAACCGTTTTTATAATATTTGCCTGTCTGTCCAGATTAATTTACTTTTTGTTTCTTGAAAAATCAAAATGAATCATAATCATTATTTATAGATGGTGAATAGTTTCTATTGTTTCACCCTCTTTTGTTCTATTTCCGTGGCCGCACCTTCTTACACACCCTTAACACGTCCTTCTATCTATTCCAAGCTCATTTCGATAAATAAATAATTAATTCGCAACTCTTTTCGGGTTTGTCAAGAGAGATATGTACAAGTGTCCGTAGAATTGTGCATAAATTTTCCATCCAAATCGAATACATAACTTTATTGAAATTCTCTCCCTCTTTGTCTCACCCACTCGTGTTGGGTAAGTAAGTTGATTTTTTTGATCTGCAAATTTATTCAACTTATTTTGTTAGACGTCTAATCGAGGTTATTAAAAAGGCATACAATTTATAATGTATTACCTATTAATAATTCATATAACTACGAAAATATATCTATATTTATTACGATTACAGATATTTGTTCCTTGCAATCCATTTATTTATCTTACCCTACCTAGCACAGGAAAATTTAGTAATCGTGCAGAAAATAATTGAGTTTTTTACTTCTGTTTTTTTTCAAAATATTTAAAAACTGTTAAATCAATTTTATAATAAAAAAAATTCCTGTCTTAAAAACACCACCTGACTTTAAAATAGACATGCTCCTTTTCTGGTGCAGTTAAGTTTCCTAGTGTGAAGAAACATCAAATTTATTTTGTACACCAAAAAAGTCATAAATCAATATTGTATTCTGCAATATGAATGATAAAGTAGAAAAAAGAACAGAGAAAAGTTAAGGAATTTCGATAGATGGGAAGTAAAGTCAAATAGAATGAGATAAGCCAAAAATAAATCAATTCTACAATTACTGAATGATTCAAAACAATAATTAATATTCTATACCTGCACGAATGCAAAAACAAAACCAAAAAATTAAAATGAATTATATTTTACTATAATTCAGCCTGGCCATAATTATTATTTTTAGCTCCTTAATCTGTTCTAGCTGTTGATGATAAGGCTCTACAAAAGAGGCTGTAACAATATTGGTGAATGATCTGTGAGCTGTTCGATGTATTGAATTAATTTCTGATATGATAGAAATCGATTTAAATTAATAAAAAATATTTATCACTATTAATTCATTTATTAATTGGCAATTCAAGATTTAGTTATTAAAATAGTATTATGAGGTCTAATTGAAAAGTTTTGGTTTTGCCGAGAGTAGCAGAGTTGTTAATTCACAAGAGAAACATGTTTATCATTAGCAGGTCTTTTCAGATAATTTCCATATTTAATGTCCTGAAAACAACTGAAGTATTGGATTGGCAACTAAGTAATTGCGGATTTTTTTAGAAAATCAAAGACAATTTTTTCATGGAACTAAATAACTTTATTCTGTAATGTATTGCCCATTTTGATCAATGACCTTTTGCCATCTTTCAAGCAGCATCATAATCCCACGTTCATAAAACTTCTGGTTTTTATTAGCAAAAACTGAATCAGGTACAATTTGACATCATCATCATTATTGAAATTTTTACCATTCAAGGAGTTTTGTAAAGATCAAAACAAAAAGTAATCAGATGGTGCAAGGTCAGGACTATATGGTGGATGTGCCAAAACATCCCAACCAAGTTCCAATAATTTTTGCCGAGTGACCAAAGATGTGTGTGGCCTTGCATTGTCATGATGGAATACAACACCTTTTCGATTTGTCAATTCGGCCCGCTTTTCTTCAACTGTATTGTTTAATTTCGTTAGTTGTTCAATGTAGACAACAGAATTGATCGTTCGGTTGGGTGGTAAGAGTTCAAAGTAGACAATTCCTTTGTAATCCCACCAAACTGATAACAAAACCTTCTTTTGATGAATACCAGCTTTTGATGTTGTTTGAGCTGGTTCACCTGGCCTGCTCCACGATCTTTTCCGCTTGATATTGTTGTAAATAACCAATTTTTCATCTCCAGTTATCAGTCGTTTTAAAAATGGATCATTTTCATTACGTTTCTTTAGCAAATCGCAGATGTTAATGCGTTGCGTTAAATGCGTTTCTTTCAGTTCGTGAGGAACCCATGTATCGAGTTTTTGAACATAGCCAAGTTGTTTTAAGTGATTTTCAATGCATGTATGTGATACATGAAGCTTCTCTGCAATCTCACGTGTTGTACTGTGACGATCCGAATCGATTATTGCTTTGATTAGGTCGTCATCAACTTCAACTGGACGACCAGAGCGTTTTTCATCTTTGAGTGAAAAATCTAGCATACATAATCTAGCTATTGCAGAAATATAGTCAACTATGTTTTTCGAAATTCCAAAGCGAGAAATTTTTTATTAAATTAATCAAACCGAACAACAATTTCACCTCTCCGAATGAAATTTAATATTTAAAAAGTTACATATTTTATGATTTGATGGTTGAGAAGTTTATCAAAAGAGATGAAATAAACTCATTAAAATGAACAAGGTTTCGATACTTAATCTCGAGTCGTTTTTAATTGGTTGTTAATTCATTTAAAATAGAATCTTATCAAATAAACAATGTTTCCACACGTAATCTGGAGCCGAAAACTTGCACATTCTGATTGAGATGATATCATTAAAAATGTGCGATCTAGATTGTTTCAGTCAAACTTCTTTTTTGATTTTTAAAAAGGTTTTTACTACATTAGGGAGCTTACTGACCGATCAATGAACTTGAAAATCAACTGAAATGAACAAAAATATAAGTAATTAATCGAGAAGTCTATAATTGAATATGATTTTTTTTAATCTATTCGTTTTTAATAATCCATATCTGTTAGTCTCTTATATTATTGTATATATTAGTAATAGTGTTTGGAAGATAGAAATTTTACAAAATGGCTTTGTATTTTTTATGACAACTCAGAGTAAAATCAATAACAGCTATGAAGAGAGTAGGTTTGTCTGGCTGTCCGTCCATTCATTTGTTGTTGTTGTTGCGTTGCAAGTTGTAATTTACAACATCCTTGGGCGCGATGTAGCTACATCCAGTGCCCCGGAATAATACAGGTACCGAACATGACATCCCGCCTATTTATGCCCTAATCTCGGCCATCGACTCCATAAACTCCAGACTCTATCATTTCCATGTAATTCAATAAACAGAAGAAACAAGAGAATATTTTTTTATTTCTCTTCGCCTCCGGGACAAGAAGAAGAATGTTTTGCTTTGATTTATGCAAGGCAGAAGAAGACAAGAATCAATCCGAATGTAGAGGAGTCAACCAACAAAAGCTTACTTCTTTAAGCGTACTTCTGTTTTCTAGTTTCTAATATATATTAAATATTAGTTTAGTTAAATTTATACCGGTTGATAAATAAATAAATATTTTAAAACTGATTATAATTTTCTAGAGAACAAGATCTTACTGGTTTGAATACAAGACAAACATTATTTTAACTTAAACAAAAAGCAAACGAATATACTTTTCATAGCCCATAAATGAAATTTTGGACCCGGGGCCCAGCATTTGAGGCGGGCCCCTTATTATTGATTAAGTATGTGTTTTTTGAAGTGGAAAAAGTTGGTCACCCTACGCCTAGAATGGGTTTTATTACTTTCACATTTATATTCATAGAATATAATGTGGAAATATTGAGATGCCCTGTCTGGGTCCTGACTCTTTGAGAGCTTGTATCTCAGAGATGAAAAAAGTTCATTTCATTTTGTAACTTCTAGGTGGAAGAAATCGATGCGGTTAATAGTTGGAAACCGGATTTGGGACATAAAACCGGATATTGTGGTCCCCAGAGGCCGAAAAGTGGCCAAAAATCTGGCCGAGACACTCCTACTTTACACCCCCTTCCTTTATTTCACAACTAATAACTTATGACACTTGATAAATACACTAATTTTTAAAAAAATCGTTAGAGCAGTTTTTGAGAAAATAAAAAAAAAAAAGGAAAAATCTTTCATGTAAATGTCCACTTCAGGTCTTCCGATTTCAACAAAAAGATTTATGTACTCCTTCTAGCCTATATCAAGCTTACGTTTCGAATTTCGTATCTCTGAGACTTATGGCTGCGAAACGCAGGGGGGAGGGCATTCTTACGTATGTAAACATCAACTTCTGGTTTTTCTATTTTAGCCAAAATCATGTTATACTTCTTGTAACCTCTAAATAGTTTTAGTTTCAAATTTCAAGGCTCTGCTACTTTCCGAAGATATGAACGATTAAAATATTTATTTTACGACACTCCTAATTTACAATCCTTTACATTAATTCAATAGGATTAAAAATTTAACACAACTATTAACTCATGACAGTTAATAAATTCACTAATTTTTTAAAAAATAGTTACAGCCGTTTTTGAGAAAATCAAAAAAAAACGAAATAAAGGAAGGAGATGTAAATTATGGTAGTAGGCGCGATGATTTCAAATAAATGAAAATGTGAAAGTCGCGTGGTGAACACACTAGTTGATTTTTTGTTATTTCGCCAATCGGTGTGGCGATGTGCTTGTCCTTTGTTATTTTAATAAAAAAAAAATATAGTGTACTGGATAAGGTCCTAAAAATAAAAAATAAACTAACATAAACCACAATTTTTTCTTTCTAATGATACTGAGGGTAAACGCGTAAACCTATAAATGAAAGCGAAAATAATTTTTCAATCAAACTTTATTTACATTAACATACATATAAATTTTAAATTTCTACTTGTATCCATTGGAGTATAGTCACATGTTCACGTAGATAAAACAAAAGTTACTAAAAAAGACCCTGCACTAAAATGTACAATTTTACCATGCTCCGAACGGATGACAATGAAATATGAAGTCGTCTTCTTGTCTATCTGTTTGTTTGTTTTTCCGATATACATTTTGCAATCGATTCAACGCAGTTTCACGGCAACTCCCTCCAGATAGCTTACAGTACAATCCTAAAAGCAAAGCAGTTGCATACCCTACAGGCGTTACCACATTTGAAATATTTTCGCGCGAGTTTTTGAAATTTGAATATATACTTACTTATATGGAGTATTGTTTTCAGTCAAGTTTTTACTTGTCGTAATTTGAAATGAATTAATCATGGAGTAAAGTTACCACGTTTTTATTAACTTGCTTTCTTGTATGTCTGTCTGTTCGGTAGAAATTTTGCAATCGAACAGAAACATGTTGGAAAATTTTATGACATTCTATAAGATTCTACAATGTTCTGGTCTATTATATAAATTATTAAAAATAAAATTGAAATTAATATTGATAAAATAATTCAAGGGCCTCAGGATGAACTCTGCTTCAGGGCCTTCGAAAGCTTTTAAAACAGCACTAGTACAGCGAGTCTTGGGAAATTTTTTTCTTCCTCCATATATTATTATTATTATCATTTTAGCAAAACACAAATAAGTAAATTTTGATTAATTTTCTATTTTCGTCATGGGTGGTCCGACCCAAAATAATATCTATAAACAATTTATTTTAATAAAGTTTAGGTATTTAGAAAAGGAGGTCTATGGTGTGAGAAAACGAATGCGAAATAAGTTTCCCACACGTTTCGATGTCTTATTTGACGTTTCAATCGGAAGATCTCCCTGTGAGCTTGTTTGTACGTGCTTAAAGCTCATTTGCACAATTATCGAAACGTGTTGCATCGCTTTAATGCACGCTTCACTCACCGTTTTATGTTAATTGAGAATAACAAATGGGGCAAAGGTGATGATGATGGCGATCATTATTATCATCATCAGCATCATCATTGAAGTCATTATCATCAGCAGCGAGGAGGAAAGCGTCTCATTAGAAGACGCTCTATCTCTTTCTGTCGTCTAAAAAGAAAATGAAAGAAAAAAAACATTTGCATTCTAATTAAACGAACGATTTGTTTTCAAACAGGAAATTTCAATTCACCTTTATCAGAGATAGGAAACCATTAAGCGGATTCTCAAGAGTCTCAATAGTTTCTTTTTCTTTTTATTTCGTGAGCGCAAAAAAACAAACTATACTGTAAAAGAAAGGAAAAATTAAATATTATTTTGAAAAATAAAATATAAACCTGATGTGAAGTGAATCTAAGCTCGTTTTATATTGAATCGCCCTTCTGGTATATTAAAACTTAATAAAAATCAAATTTATAATCATTTATAATACTTTAAAGGAGTTCGAGACAGCTTATCTATCTGGATGATCTTCGAAAAAATCTTTTGTATTTCTGCAGAGTAACAACATCTGCCTACTAAATTTTTTAATAAAAAATTGTTAATAATGAGGTTAATTTCGAATAAAAATCTTTGTTTTGATAATATTAATAAAACGAATATTGAGATAAATTTTTTCTCATTATAAAAACATTTATTTAACACAAAAAAGATTTCAAGAAATAGAGTTGGAATTCTACACTAGTGCTTTTTATATTCTGTTGGCAGTAAATAAATTTTTATTTTTTCATATATAAATAACTAATTAACTAGACTGTCAAACCTATTGAAAAATGGATCATTCGATTCATAAAAGTTGAATTATTGATCTCTATAAATTTGTTGAAAATTGTATAATTTGTATAGAAGTTATAGCCCTTTTAAAAGCTCGGTTTATTTACTTTCACGTTAAAAGGACAATTTTCAATAATTTATTTCTCGGTAATGGGAAAAACGATCAACTTCAAATTTCGAGAATAAATATTTAATACATCAATGATTCGATGGTAAAAATTTGAGAACTTTCTTATAAAAATGATAAACAGTCCCGACCCCCTTAAGTAAATGTACAAAATTAAGTTCAAATTGGACTACGGTTAATATTTTTAAACTCCCTCCCCTAATCTTTAGTCCGATTTCAACTAAAATCTAATCATTTTTTACTCTCAATAAAAAATATTTAAATATAATTTTTGTTTTGATATCTTCATTGGTATTTTGCTAGAGGGTAAACAAAACTTTTTAAATAACGCTCTAATCCACCAACTCATCAACCAGACATTTTTTGGCAAAATAACTAGTATCTCCTAAAATATATGGTACATTTTTCTATGTTAATTATATAAGGTATTTTTGTGGTCCGGAACGCCCTGAATTCGCTCATTTTTTTTATCAAAATATGTTTAAATATTTTTGAGATTTTTCAAAAATACCAAACAAAAAAAATCAACATAGCCCCTATAGTAAAGTAAAATGAAATAAATTTGAAAAATCACTGAGAAAGCCTTCTATGTACTTAGTCCGATGTGTTAGGGATAATTTTTCTTTTATGTCAGAAAGTTTGTAAAAAGTTATCTACGAAAAATTGTCCATATAATCCCGGACTAATTAGAAGACACGCAGAACTTTTCAATAAATTTAAACTGTGACAGCTAGTAGTGTGCTAGATTTTGTTCTCTAGTTTTAGGATTTCATGTTGAAAAATGAAGATAAAAATAATTTTTTAAGTCCATGTAATAATAAAGGCATAAATGAACAATTTATATTTATAGTAAGTTTATTATTAATTTCTAGGGCGTCTCTAGCATACCTAGTCTTGAAAAAGTTTTTACTTTTTTTATTAATTAATAAATGTGCTGGTGAGCGATTCATTAATTAAAATTTGACTAAATTGGAAAATGACTCATAGCTCACGGATAGAATCATCTCACTTTCTTTCTAGCTATGACACAGCAAGGATGCCGTATACCAGTTCAGACTTGTTTCAGACCATTAGAGATTAATTTCTTAATTTATATTATTTTAGGAATGGTCTTTTTGACTTTTGGAACTTGGACCAAAACGATGCTCGTTATAAAACGGTTGTTTCTTTTTAAATCCCAAAAATCAGCATTTTAATAAATCTTTAATGTGCTTAAAGCTAAAATTATTATTAAAATAATATAAAAATGCAAATTTTGAAGTGGACTATATAAGCAAATATTCAGCTGAAAATTTGAAAAATTAGAAACGACGAATGTAATGAAACTAGGGAGATGAACACAAGATTGATTTCTATTCTCGAAGATCTTTCCTTAGATATCCAAATTCCTGGATTTGCATACCTACATATGCGAATTGGGAGAATTGTGCTCAGAATCTGATGCGATCAACTCAAATTCGATAGAATATTGTTTTTTCATCAAAAAGATCTACATAATCTTACTCATATTATGAGTAAAAAATTTCAATTTGATCGGATATTTGAATAGCTGGATACTGACTGAGGGTTTGATTCGCGAGGCCAGCCCCTTGAGTCAAATGCCTGGTCGGTCAGTACGTGCCTCGCCCAAGGCAAAAGTGTCCGTTGCCTCGTCTGTGGCTGCCTCGACCCGATCCATCGGTTGTCGGTTTTTGTGAATGCTCAAAGGCGCCTCGGGTCGTTTCCTGCGTTCACTCAGGACGGTTCTGCGGCAAATGTCCGAGACAGCCTTGCGAGGCTGCTCGCTCAGTCAGTATCCGGCTAATGAGAAGGTTAGATTACAAGATTTAAAGCTAACAAAGTTATTTGACAAAAATCAGAGGCGCTAGTTAACAAAAAGTAAATGTTTTGTTCTTATGGGAGAATAGAAATTGTTTCCTCGATAAAATTCTGCCACTAGGTAAGGTGAATTAGTTATTATAATACACATTAATTCTAAATAGCTCGAAGAGATGACACGCCTATCGTGATTTTCGTCAATAGTTGTAATAATAATAAAAACAAAACAAAAATACAAAAATCACCTAAAAATGGCCACTTTGATGATCCTTTCTTAAAAACATTCTTACAAGGACCTCACACTCTATGATAAAAAATAATTTTATTTTTGACTCCACTTTAACTTCGCCAAAATAAACATTTACTTAAAATTTTAATACGAATTTTTATTTTCGGAAAAATGAATTCACGTAACTTATTTTACGATTTTCTAAAATTCAACACCCCTACGCGCTTAAACTAGATACTAATCGAACAAACGCATTCGCCAATTCATTTATCCCTATGACATCTAGAGACTGGAATTCTCTTCCCCCGACCGTCTTTCCAGCTACTTATAACCTTCAATCTTTCAAGACCAGCATCCACAGATACCTTCGACCTCTACCCAATCCCTAAATCTCCCCTTATCTTCACGTTACAAGGGTCCACCACGGACTTCAGAGGTTGTACCTTCTTGGTGCAACTTCTTCTTGTATCAATATCATTATAAAAAAAAAAAAAAAAAAATTAGTTTACATAGGCTACAATGGTCTGTCGGAGGACAGCCAGACATAGTAGCGACACTAGTAAGGTTCCGTTTTATTTTTTAAACGGAACCGTAAAAAAATTTAGATTTGGATTTATACCATCTTTTAAACCTCCTCTCTCTTGAAAAAGATATATTTAACACTATAATGTATAATTAAATAAACAAATATTTTTTTCAATGGATTTTTGAGAAAAGTATTCTAATGATAAAATTACCCCATCATCATCATCAACCAAGTTCCCTTGCTTGGATTGGTATGCCCACCTGAATCTCGTTGTATGCCATCTGTTGTTCCGATAATTACCGAAATGTACAGAGGAGGAGCAGAGGAGTAAGTAACCCATCACTCAATCCTTCTCGTCTGCAAATTCGCATTCCCACAATCGTTTTTTTCTCATCTTCACTTTTTGAATACTCAATCTAAAACAAAACACGCACTTGCTTGGACCCACATTAAGTTTAATTTTTAAACAATTTAACAATCAAACAACAAATCTACTTTTTAGTACAAAAATCATTTAAATTACCCCCCTCCAAATATTCTAAAACAAACTTTTACAAATTATTGGTCAACGATTAACGGTATTTTTTGTTGTCCTAGTTTTATGCTCTTTAAAGCTTAAATACAAATTATTAATTTTTCCGAGGGGTGAACCGCAATTGGAATTAGGTATACACCTTCTTTGGAATTATTTTGGAATTCATTAGATAATGCCCCTTCATCTATTGTCTTCTACTTGGAAATGAAAGTGGAAGTGGAAGTAGGTGTACACGGTATTAGGTAGCGGTTCACCCCTCGAATTTTTCCTTTGGGAACTTGTGGTTGCTAAAGCGGTTGTTTATTTTAATAATATTAAAAATAAATTACTAGGTAGGTTTAACAAAAAAAATATTATAAAATTATTATAACATTAATAACTCTAAAAGTAAAGATTTGAGCATCTTATTTTTGAAAAGAGTTGGAATGTTTTTCAAAAATGAGCTAGGGTTCAGATTAACAAATCAATTTTAAACTAGAAAGAATTTAATTTTTAGGACAGAATCTAAGATTTTAATAGAAATATTATTAAATTGCGATATCAGAGGGGATTCATCCCCCAGGAGTTGAACCTGAGAACTAGTTTGCTTTCCGGGCAGTTAGCTCACACCCTCGAGACAAAAAACTGCTCGGAAAGCAAGTTAGTTCTCAGGTTCGACTCCTGGGGGATGAATCCTCTGATATCGCAATTTAATAATATTTCTATTAAAATCTTAGATTCTGTCCTAAAAATTAAATTCTTTCTAATTAATAGCTCTATCAGTGTAAAAAACGCCCGATGATGGGCTGTCACCCAAAATATATTAGGTATTGAGTCTTGTTCAAAAACCATTTTGTTTAAAATTTTTTTAAATATGTTTTTCGTAAAATCTACACCATTCTTCTTGAGCAAAAAATGTTTATTTTAATGTTTAATGAAACTGCATTCTTCAAAATACTTTTAATTTCTAAAAAAATCACCTATCTTCTACTAAATCCGAGCTGTCGTAGGTAATTTTTTATTACATATTAGAAGGGTCGCCCCCACCCTCACGTTAATTTAATTAAGTGTTAAAAAGAATTCCAGACCAATGGCTTGTCCTCTGAGATGAGCCAATCTACCATATTATGGTATGCTAAATATTTCACTTAAATATTTAATCTTAATTTGTCAAATTTCACAGTCTAATGATTCTAAATTTAAAAACATAGCCATTAGATTAGTGGCTGCCTAGGGGTGCGGCACATATTTTGGGGCGGCATTTTTTTATATTTAGTTATAGTTGTAAAAAACAACTTGTTCACTTCATAAGTTCGATTTCCACGAATTATGAATTACTAGGTATATGATTTCGAATATTTTTCCCACTCGTCAAGTAGTAGGGTAGAAAATATTATTATTTAAATTAAATATCATCAAGCAGCGGACAACTTCATTGTTTCTCTTTATGAATCAACAACTCTGTACTCTTGGCAAAATAAAAACTTGTCAATTCAAATAAAAACTTTTCAAGAAAATATTGTCTCTAAAAATCCAAAAAAAAGGGCTTGAATGCTCTCTTGAAAAATTGCTTCAACAGTATAGATTTGAAAACTCTGTACCCAATATGGTAATTTTAGTAAGAATTTTTTTAAACAATTGCTATCAGTGTTGCTAGTTGCGAAAAGAGCTTCTCCAAGTTGAAGTTGATAATTTTTTTTTTTTTGTAAATTGGGTATATGTTTTATCTTATAGGTGGGGAACCAGCGGCCTCCGTAATTTTCTTGTGGCCTTTAAAAAAAGTATTTTGTATTTTTATAAAAGTTTCATTTATAGGTATATCAACTTATGCGGACTCCTTTAATTACTGCTAAATTTAAATATGGCATCCAATGGTATACTTATAGTTTGTCTCAATTACAATTATTTATTTATGTTTATTAATTTATAAAAACCACCATTTGATAAACTTAGAAAGGGCGGCAAATTGGAGACCGCCCCGGACGGCAAAAAGTACTAGGTATACCACTGTATTGGATACCTTTAATTTAATTAATTAGTATGAAAGAAGGCTTAATATTAGCTTAAAATCCTACATTTACAAATTAAATCCTTTGATCATATAAATATATTCATTGCGAAATGACTACTTTTACATCTTTTTCATCATTTTTTGCACAATTTATATTATATTTGAATAGAAATTATCTTTTTTTTATGAAATTCAGTATTATTTAATCCATTAATCCTTGGATATATATGGAGATATAAAAGAAAAGATGTATGATAATCTGAAAGTAATGTATGAATTCAATTTGATGGTCATGTAATGAGTGTGAGTTGTGAACAGCCATCCAGAAGGAGATGGAGAATTACATGGCTACCTGATGATGCCTCGATGGAAACCTCGGCGAAGACCAAACGCATAAACATCAACAGAACATCTGCACATTCCCCAAGTAATTAAACAAATCGACGACTGTTTGTTTTTTTTTAAAGAAAAATTCCATATAGGCATTTTCATAATTTTCTTTCACATAAAAACTCAGTTGATGACAACGTGGGCTACTGTATGGCTACCAAATGAGGGCCTATCATTATTATTTTCAACGAATCTCTTTATCTAAAATCTATAAATCTCTAGAGCTTCAAAATTTAAAGGTGAATTGGAGGAAAAAGTAATAACTTTTTAAAGATGCCTTACAAAATATCAAATATCATAGAGATTGTCTCATGATTAATCGAAGATGTTATGGATAATTTTTTTTAAATAAATTTTTGGTATCTAAAATCTATAAATTTCTGAAGCTTCTAAATTTAAAGCTGAATTGGAGGAAAAAGCAATAACTTTTTAAAGATACTTTACAAAATATCAAATATCATAGAGATTGTCTCATGATTAATCGGAGATGTTATGGATAATTTTGTTTTAAAATAAATTTTTGGTTTAATATTATTATCCGATTTATTGCACTTTCTCAGCTTGCGCTGGAAAACTTTCACCTATCCCTTCAGATCTTATTTGGGATTAGGCTCGGTCGGTGTTGAAAGAGAATTCACTCTGGCCCACATGATCTCTCCGGATAATCTTCAATTATTGAGAAACTTGCGCACGATGTGACAGGTTTGTAATAAAGTTTCCTTCTGTGCATGCTTCAAGATGGTGTTTGGCAGGGCAAGTTTCTCAATGTTCTTATTAAAGGTATAAGAGACAACCCCCTCAACGGATATCACTAATGGGTAGATGGAGACCCTATCCAGTTTCCAGATCTCCTTAATTTGCCAGGCAAGTTCCTCATATTTGTTCCTTTTCTCAGACTCTGTTTTTTGATGTTGTGAGTTAGAGGAACAGCGATATCAATGAGTATTCCTGACCTGGTGTTAAGGTCTATTAGAAGAATATCGGGTCGGTGATAGGCGATGGTCCTGTCAGTTAACCCAGGCCTGTCCCAGTATAAGATGTATTTTCCCGATGCTACGACAGGCACCGGCTGGTATTTATAGTAGGGAGGTGTTGTCGTGTCCAGTAAGCCATATTTGATTCCTAGCTGTTGGTTATATTATTATTATTATTATTTTGGCATCGGGCACAAACCCATTTTGCCAAAAATTATTATTATTTATGGCAGTGAATTCAAGAAAAGGAAAAGATGATCATTGTGTATAAAAATATTTGAGATGTGAAGAAAATTAATTTTCAACCATCATGATTGGTTTTCTGTCTGTATATAGCAGCGGTCGGGGAACCGGGGTAAATTACCCCAAATGGGGTAAAAATGAAACTATCGGGGGTAATAAGGACATTTTTAAAATTTTCTATTTTATAAACTAGTATACTATTTTAGTTTGAATTACGTTAATGTTTAGAATTTTTATTTACTTACAGATAGTTTTCATGTAAATTCCAATTAATTCAATAAATAATATACATTTATAAAACTAAAGATTTGAGGATCTTTTTTTTAAATAGTTGAAATGTTTTTCAAAAAATCAGCTCGAGTTCAGATTAACCAATGTATTTTAAAAGAGAAAGAATTTAATCTTTAGGACAAATTCTAAGATTTTAGTAGAAATATTATTAAATTGCGATATCAGAGGAGATTCATCCCCTCAGGAGTCGAACCTGAGAACTAACATGGTTTCTGGGCAGTCAGTCAATCAGCTCACACCCTCGAGACAAAAAACCTCTCGCCGATAGTAATTTTTTAATTTCAAGTTTGAATCTTATTTAGTTTACGAGTACAATGCTCTGATAGACTGATGGACATTGTAGTTACACTGTTAAAAACAATTATAAATTTACTATATGTTCTTACAGTGAGCTGACTACCCGGAATGTAGTCAGGTTCGACCCCTGAGGGAATGAATCACCTCTGATATCGCAATTTCTACTAAAATCTTAGAATTTGTCCTAAAGATTGAATTCTTTCTCTTTTAATATACATTTACATTGCTTTTTTTTTTGCTTTTCAGAATGTAGGGGTAACAGCGACTTAAGCAAAAATATTTTAGGGTAATGGTTAAAAAAGTTCCCCGACCTCTGGTATATAGGTATATAGTATGTGCCTCGTTGATTTCGATACCCATGATAACCTCATTTTTAATTGATTTTATTGATATTTGCTATTTTTCTTATACAAATATAATAGAGCACACCGAGCCTCTGACAAATTTTCCAATTTTCTGCCTCCATTTTCATTTCTTATTTTTTTTTCTTTGTTTAATTTTGATATCCCTAAATCCTATCAGTATTTTACTATTGAAAATACTAAAACTGCACAATGATAAACTTTCTACCATCTCTTATTCTTAAGCCATGATGGATATCATAATCTATAATTACAGAAACAATCATACTTGAAAATGACTTGTCAGACTTTTCAGATATTTCAAAGCATAGAAACAAATAAGGCTGATATTTTCTTTTAAATTGAATATAACGTTAACCTATGTTCAAAGATTTGAAAATTCCTCTTCACTCTAAATAATTACAGTGGAGAAAAAATAAATAAATATAAATTACTCGTCAGGCCCAGCTTAGTATTGAATTTACTAAAAAAAAAATAAAATATTTTGCTCATTGTATTGAAAAATGTCTGGAATGTGGAAAAAAATAATTTCCAACCATGATTTTTGTATGTTTGTCTGTTTGTATATGTTTCTTGACTCAGATACTCACCATAACTTAAGAACAAAGTCGTAGAAAGTTAATTCTTGTGGTAAAATATTTGTACTTCCAACGCGGAGATCTGATTAGATTTGGGCTTTCTTCCGGTGAAAAATCCAGAAATTTTCATTTTTATTTTTAACCGACTTCAAAAAAGGAGGAGGTTCTCTATTCAACTGATTTTTTTTTTTTTTTTTTTTGTTTTTTGTTTCTATGTTACCTCATATCTCCGCCAATTGTGAACCGAATTTGAAAAAAAAATTGCATTGGGTTCAGTCGAGCTTCCGATTGGTCCCGTTTTTTCATTGGTATTAGACCTATTTTGTTAGGTTTGTTCAGGTCTAACTTCTTTGTTTATGAACCGATTTCGATGATTCTTTTTTTATTGGAAAGGGGTTATCTTAGGGATGGTGCCATATTAATTTGGGTAAGTTCTGATGATATGATCAACGACGAAATAACGTAAATCTCCAATTCTTATGAGAAAATAATCGAAATTAAGATAAATAAAATCTTTTATAAAAAAAATCTTATAACATTCATTTAAAACCCGCAAATGTTTTGAGATAATTTCTATATTTATGAATTGAATTTTATTATCATTTTCTGATTCATTCGCATAACGCTTTCTCTTACGAGATGCATGCAAGGTATTATATTAAGTCACTATTAATAACATCACTAAAAAGAGAAAAATAAAAATATTAAAAAAAAATAAAACCGACTTCAAAAAACTTAAATGCAACAAATAAAATAATAATAACTCAAAAGTAAAATAAAATCCACTAAAAGGTATAAAATAATTATCTTATTTAGTTACAACTAAACGACGAAATATTAAAATGAAATTACTTTTTAAAGTCGGTGCCCAACATATACATTTTATGAATCGCACTTGATACGTACGTTTGGCGGGTACGCTCGCTTATAGGTATAGTTTGTTTGGCACCGACTTCAAAAAGTAATTTCATGCTAATATTTCGTCGTTTAGTTGTAACTAAATAAGATAATTATTTTATACCTTTTAGTGGATTTTATTTTATTTTTGAGTTATTATTATTTTATATGTTGCATTTAAGTTTTTTGAAGTCGGTTTTATTTTTTTTTATAAAAACTTTTTTTAGAATAACGTTTTGAGATTGTAATCCATTTCTATACTATAGTATAGGTGTGTTTTGAATTACGATTTAATAAATTAATTAATTCGCTGAAAAAGAAAACAGCGTGCCGAGTGTTGAAAAAGTTTCACTTTTTCCTCCAATTTAAAAATTGATTTAGTCCTTCAGATAGTTGTCCAGACGAATTATGATGTATTTCCAGACCCGACTAGTGCTGCTACCACACATAATTCAAAGGAACTAAGCTGATTCCAGGTCAGACAGTGTGATCGTTCTCTTGATTTTTTTTTATCTTCTTTCTTACGACTCGCGTTTTGTTTCCTCACCTGCTTACATTCACTACACATGACACTTTTTTATTCTTTTCACTTGAATTGCAAACCAACAAAAAAAATCTATAAAATTAATTCAATTACTTTTCAAGTGAATGAAATTGAGAAAGAAAAAGAAACAAAAAACATAATAAAGGCCCGATATAAAAGAAGAAATAAAAGTTTATTATCATTGGATAGATTGTCTGAAGCAAACTAAAACAAAGTTGATGCTAAATAGATACACAAAACAAACAATTGAAACTTTTCAGATTTAAAATTGAAATTTAATACAAAGATGCAGCTTATTAATAAAAAATTATATAGTAAATTTCAGGTCATCGTACTACATCTGTTTCAGAAATTTTCAAATAACAATTCGATTTTTCCAAAAGGAAGTTTAGCAGTACAAATTTTAACATTTAAAATGTTCTTCGTTTGGGAAATACAAATTTTGAACCCAGAATGAGATTAAAAAGTAAAAGTGCGTGATTTATTCGTTTTTCGAAATTTGAGATCACTAATTTTACTATTTTTAGTAATTTGTTAAAAAAAGAAAACAAGTGTTTACATTAGCCGAATTTTAGTCATTAAGAGCCCTCATGTGACATAAGTAATATTTCACTCAAAATAAGTATTTTATACGTGAGGTATATTTAACTTTCAGAAAAAAATAATTGATTATTTAGGATCAAACTAAAATATGAGCCAATTTGAAAATAAGTTATATTTCATATATTAAACTTTTGTATCTCATTATATTTCAATTCAATAATTCGTTAATTGAAATCAAGTTTTCAAGTTTTACATATTTGGGTAATTTCAAGTCCAAAAATGGTATACAAGTAAAAATATTTCACTTAAAATAAGTATTTCAGTGTATTTCTTCAACAGCTAGCTCTACTTTGGCGCTCTAGTTCACATAATATGCCAGATCCGACCCTATTTTACCATCTCTAAACTAATAATAAATATATATTAATTAGATTAATGAGCGAGAATAAAATAAATTCTTATGTATTGCGGGTTGCATTCACACATATTAGGTGAGCTGGAATGCGTGCAAGATTCAAGTTTTCTAATTTTCTTAACAAGATTCTTATTAACTATATTTTCTTGGAGATAATTATAATATTATTATTTAATATTTCTGAAAAATCATTTTCACGTTTAGAGTTTTTGAAATTTGTATTTGCCATTGGGCTTGAAACAGCAAAGAATATTAGATTGAGAAAAACTTGGACTTCAATAATATCGTGTGAGACGTGAGATTAATTAATTATTAATGATTACATTATATTTTTTAAAGATTAAATTATACTTTTAGTTGTTAACAAAAAAAATAATGGTAGTGTGACATCTATTGAAGATATCTAGAAGATAATAAGATAGTACAAATTCGATGCAAATTCACCGCCCCCTCCCCCCGTGACATTTATTGTCAGATATATATCTGTGAAAATAAAACCTCCCTTCATAAGAATATGGTTGTTATTAACCGATGGCGAATGTTTGCTAATTTTCACCAATTAATTTGGGGAATTAATGAATTTTTATTAAATATGTGCAAAATACAATTCAAGATTCTATCCAAAATAAATATTTGAATTTCGAAGGGATTATACTTATTCCTAGTAGAGTATTTTATAAAGATATAGGAAATTATAATTTCGTCAAAGAAAATCGAAAAAAGTTTCTTTTTTATCATTGAATTTTAACATAAAAAGTTGAAAAGGGTCCCTCCTTATCATCAGTTTTTCAATTTTTTTAGAAAATAAATATTTGAATTTCGAAGGGATTATACTTATTCCTAGTAGAGTGTTTTATAAATATATAGGACATTCATTGATTCTATATACTGAAAAACACCTCATTTCTAATCTATCCAAACAGAAGGAAGAATCAATTATAAATAAAAACATGCCAAAATAAGTTCTCAAATTGGCATTGCTGAGGGTCATCTTTTTAGAAATGTGTAGGAAGGCATTTAGAACATAAGGAAACCCTAAATTCAACGTAAAAATAAAACGCAAGCCGCAAGGCATATATTTATAAATACAGAAGAAGCAAGGGTGAGGGAGTGAATGTTATGTTATAATCTATCTAATAATTATGCATTTTATGTAAATTAGCTATCGATTATTTTCGGCCATGGGAGAAAGAGGATTGAAGGCGAGAGAGACTTGGTATGCTCCGAAGGTCTCCCAGCCCCTCTCTTCTTTAACACTTCCACCAATATGGATTTAGAGAGATAAATCAGATACATGGCTCGTCTAACTGTAAAATAATCCTAATTATAATATTGCTCTAAGAACTTTTTTTAGCATAAAGTGAAATTGAAAGTGTTTTTGGTGTTGACGCGCATTTCATTCATGGCCATCTTGATTAAAAAATCATTTTGAATTATATAATGACTCGAGCGCAAGGGCTTTTTTGGATAAATGGTAGTTTAGTTTCTGAAACCGTGCTAAAAAAGGGATCAAGTGCGATTAGAATTCACATACTGAGGGTTTCTTTCCTAATAGTATATGTAGATGAGAATTAACGAATTCTTATTTAAATGTAGGTAATTCCTTCGGCGGCCCTTGTCAACAGGGCACGCCCCCTAAACCCCCAACCCACAAACCCCACCCAGCACCTCCCACCGCCCGCACCATGCACCTGTACCCAACCACCGCCCCCACCCCCCACCCACACACAATGTGAATTCTAAGGTTTTACCCTTTATCAACGTTTAAAAAGAGTTTACCAACCGACATACAACCGGCCCTAAGACAAGCGAGGCCACTATCTAGGTAAAGTTCTTCCAGAAGTCAACAGTTTTATATTTCCAAAACAAACAACTAATTAGATAAAACTTAAAGCACACAGTTTTGATTGATAGTGAAACGTTTTGTTAAATTATAATGAGTTTGAAGCTGGTGGTTTTTCATAGTAAGGAAATGAATAAAATAAATTGAATTAAAATATGTATTGTAGTTCTATATTGGTATCTCGATATATCCCGGGTGATTAGCCCATCATCAGGAGTTTACAGAGACAGATAAAAGTTTATATCGAGATAAAGAAGTACATGTTTTACTTAACTCCTTACTATGAAACACCACCAACTTCAAACTCATTATAATTTAACTAAGCAGATTTTCACTTATATAGCTTCAAAACAGCTGGTTGGAATTATGCTCAATATCAGGAAAAATCGAATTATTATATGGAATTAATGAACTGAAATTCTCACTCAAAGCTGTATAAATAAGCTTCCCCCTTTTGATAAGTTTAATCTTTCCAGCTTGAACTATTAACTAAAGAAAATCCGCGAACGTTCGAGTTTTCACGATTTTCACCAATTTTAATTTAAATAACTAAGTATATATATTTTTTAGTATAAGATTATTGTCAAATAATATTAGCGTTATTTTAATTAATTGATCTCACGTTTCTAAATTAAATCTAAAAGAGAAATAATAAACTTGAAGGTTTCTTTCCCCAGGTGCTAGTATCATTCGATATATGATGGGCCCATATGTGCGAGAAATGAGGCGTAAAATTAATCACGTCCATATTAAATGTAAAGTCTAGTTTTATTTCTTCTAGCAAATCTCTAATCAAGATATCCAATGGTGTAATTTAATTCAATTTGTCAAAGCGGAAATTATTTTGAAAATTTCCATAACCTCTTCAATTTAATTTAATTTCTCTCTCTCTCTCTCTAAGTATATATATCTATATATAAATGTTATTATTAAAATGCACTAAACTACTTAAAAAAGATTATATCATTTTCAACCGAGATAAAATAAAAGAGAAAGAAGAAGAAAAAATTTTAATTGGCCATATTCAAATTCAACATATTTTACGATTTTTAAACAACCTTACTTTAATGTGGCGAATCCATTTAAAGGTAATAAATTCACTAATGAAAAATCATGTGTATTTATGTATCTATATATAGTTTTATGTCCATAGTTAATAAATGAATTAAACATTAAAACTATCTACTAACTGTTTACCCACTAATTTAGTTTTTCTTTTATTTTAAAGTGAATGAAAACAGAAATATGATTCAGATTTTAAAATTAAATATGAGTGGCATAAAAAATTCAACTAGTAAAAATATAATTGGAAGAAAAAGTGAAGACTCATACGATTTGCCCAAATTTTACTGTCAGTGTACTGTTTGTTCCACAAAACAGGTGTAGTTTGTTAACACGCCAAAGGTTTAAGTTTATTATTTACAACCTACATCACATTTCCTTATGACAATTAGACATTTTTCTGATTTTTTAAATATTTTCACCTGAAATTCTAAAGCTAGAATGCAGAAAATCTGCGCAGCTCTTTGTTCTGTTAATATAAACATTTTGGTACCGAAATTAATTCCTACAACTTTATCTTATTGATCACAGACATAGATAGAAGGGAAAGATTGAAAATGATTTTTCCCCACATTTCGTTTAATTCGTTTCATTGTACTAAAAAATGTTGGCTAGAATTCAGCAAAAGACATTGGCTATTCAAAGTATTCATGCTATTATTGGTTGAACATAACATTTGGGCTTTTATAAAAAATTGAGCTGCTTAGGGTCGGTTGTATGTCGCAAAGTAAATGCTTTTACCACAGGGCAGATGGTAAATGGAGGGATTGGATGGCCAATCAGATGCAGGCACTGACGCTTCTGGCATCTGATTGGCCATCCTGAATCCCTCCATTTACCATCTACTCTGTGTTAGTGGTAAAAGCATTTATTTTGCGACATACAACCGGCCCTTAGTTTGACGAGCTAGCGACCTAGAAGCAGGCGTCTTTTACTCATGGATATCTAAAATTGAAAGCTGAAAAATACTATGCTACCTCCAATTCTCCATGAAACTAACCTAACTTTTTTTAGCTTATTGGTACATATTTATGGCTATAGAATTTTTTGATAAATTTTTTTGCAAGAATTTTTTCATTCCATGATAGAGCTAACTACCCTTACAATAGAAAGATAAAACAGTTGCCTTAGCAGAACAAACCATCGTCATACCATTAGTCTTAGATTAAATATCAAAGTATATTTAACAGTAATTTAGAAAAACATGCAACAGTTGGAAGTATTTATACCTCAACAGTTGTCAGCAACAAAACGTCATCAGTTGGTAACGCTAAACGGACCTATTCTTAGAAGATTTATTATTTTCTTTATCTTATTTTAATAATAATTATTATTCAAGATATTCAATACACCAAGAAAAGTGTAACCCCTGTAGGTCAGGATTGATTTCTGCATCGTGAAAAGAAGAGGAAGAAATTTCAGGGGCTGATGACTTGGCAAATGTCAAAGGCCCCTGTAGATATGTGACTTGAAATATTGAAATTTGTAAAACAGGGGCGGAACGGCGTTTCAATCTCTAGAAGTCATAAAGATAAACGAATTAGCAAATTCATTTGTTCATTCAATTTTAATGAGAAGGGGTGTTAAATGGGTGAAAATCGGAGGGTTAACGATTTCATCCTGCCAGAACAAACGCCATTGGTAGAATTTATAGTACACAGGGAAGGGCAGATGCGATTTTACGGTTTGCTAAGGAATTGACTGAATTAGATAAGGCGTATTCTCCTATTAAACTTATGTATTGCATCCATGGGGGAAAGACAATAATCTTCGGAGACCCATTTCCACTGATGTGAGCTATTTTCGAGATAGAGGCGAATTTAAGTTTTGATTAGTGTAAGAAGTTATGAACATAGTTTTAAATCAAAACACATTTACTAATTAATTAAAATGGTCAAACAAATGATCGGAAATTAAATGAATTTTCCAGCGACCCAAAAAATGTATTTTTTACATTTAAATAAGTTACTATAAATGACCCACCACCGTTCTATGAAAAGCCTTCAGATGCAAAAGTCATCTTTTTTTGATTACTATATATTTTTTTAACTGACATTATTAATATGTTCTCTTGTCACTTCAAAAATAAATTTCTGCAAAGTCATTACAAGTCAATTATATTTTTCTAGTCTCTCTATAACATAGAATTTTGTTTCTAATTTTTAAATTTCATGTAATATGTAATGAATTTTAATAAATCTCGAATAGAAAATAAAATAATTAACTAGTCAAGGGCAAACTCCACCCATCTGATGGTATTCTATAAACACTTTGCCATAATTATATTATTATTACTAATGATAGCATTAAAGTCATATAAAAAGAAATAATAGTAATTTGTTTACTAACACGCATCAGTAACTTCATTTTTATTAAATAAAATTAATATTTAAGTGAAAAGTTGTAGATTAAAAAATAAACTCATTGTTAAAAAAAACTTAATTTAAATATGATATTTACTATTATATATATGTAAGTAGGTATATTAGTCATTTACACGTTACGTTGGATAAACAAAACGCGCTTGGTATAAGGAGTATTTGAGCTCGCTTAAAAATTAATATATACCTATACCATATATGTACAAATCGTGTAGCGTGTGGTCCATGGATGCTGTGGATGCTGTGCATCCCTAAAATTTCAAACATTTAGAAAATTTTCATAAATATATAAGGTCGATTTCAAAATTTCAGGAGGATCTTTAAATTCTCAAATTATTATCCGTTATTTCAAAAATTTCTATAAAAAACATTTTATGATTTGAAAAGTATATTTAAATTTTAATTGAATGTAATGGAAGGCAGCCCAGGGGAGGGAAACTCCTCCGAAACGTCGGTTTGAGAGCAAAGGAGGAAGGATTCCAATAAATTACACCTTATTTGATATGTGTAATTTTTCTTTCCTCACTACCTCTGGGCTGCCTTCCATTACATTCAATAAAATTAAATTGTTTCATAATTTCAAGGGGCAATTAAAATGAATAATTTTTCCAAAAAGGGTGCTGATAGAAGGTTTGAAGTCCCTACCTGGTAGATACTTCTACCAGTTCAAGCATGTCAAAGACAAGTCTCTGCTCAGGAACTATTAAAATAAAAATAAATAAAGATGATTAGATTCTGAACTAATCTATTTCTAATAACTCTCAATATATAAGATCGGAAATAATTAAGAGACTATAGGCAAGTCATAGCTTGCTTATATCAATGGTTCTTGGCAAGAGTTGCGGGAGCCAGACGGTCTCATTTCTAGGGCCCTGAAAGAGGCGTCCCGAGAAAGGTGCTGCGGGAAGCTAATTGTCCCGTTATACTGCGTATAAAATGGCAAAAAAATCAATTTGATACTTGCAATTCGATTAGTAAATAAAGATTTACGAATCTATACCAAAACATGTGTGATTTATTTTACTAACTCTACTAATACACCATTCACTCTTTCACTATTACTGCGAACTTCATGTTTTCCTATACAAAAGACGTAATTTTGCTAAGTCCTTCTTTTTCAAGTCCCTTCCCGCATTGTCAATTTCCCGGATATCTGTACTCCAAAGTAGTCAACCCTAGTGCTTGAACCCCAATTCGAAGGAACCGGTCTGACAGATACAAAAAATACATATATAATAAAAGTTTTTAATGATTAATATTAATTGAGAATTTGAATAAACATCAATTTGAGTCCGCGAAAATTAAATAATATAATCAAAATTTCTTATGTTAATTCTATATATTTAGAAAATTATTTTATTTTTTTTGAAAAGAAATAATGAATTGAGCACCCGTTTCTCTTTCCTTTAGCCGAAGATCGCACTTTACCACCTAGGCCACTGGATGATCCCGCCATGAAGGCTCTTTAGATTAAATGTCATTTTTCCTTTTCGCGGGTTTTTCTATTTTAAATATAGTTACTTAAGAAAAAATAAAAACTAACGTTTCAAAGTTAATTTGAATAAACATTTTTACGCGTGATGTGTATGTGAGACCTGTTCACCTCGAAAATCAGCCAATGAACTAAGGGCATTTTTGTCACTCGGGTTCAATTTCTAATGGGGTGAAATTACCTTCCTGGCATATAATAATTCCTTAGTTAACAATCTCTTGAATTTTCCTCATGTCATATAGATGGTTTTTCGGGAGGAGGGGGGGGGGTTGATACGCCACTGGGTCATTGGTCTCCTTTTACACAGAGCGTAATATTTTTGAATATGTTTAAATTTAACTTTACTAATGCGCTTAAAAACTTATAGGGAAATGAATGATTAAAAATTATTTATAAAGAATAGTATAAATAGATATTAAAAACTTTGGTTTCATATTTTTATTCAATTATGATTGGTAGATTATCTAGTCTCATATAATCTGAATTATATAATTAGTCATTTGCAGATCATGTTTGTTGGCTTATTCATTAGTTTTAGTTTGAATAAATAAATGTCAAATATTTTACCCATTAAAATTGAGTGAAGTTAAAAAAAACCCACTAAATTTCAAAGGTGGATACGAAGATCATGAAAATTCAATGGCTAAGGGTATTCTCTGAGCAAGTGCTCGAGGAATTGCATCCTGGTTTGGTGATCTCAACGAAGTCTGTTCTTCTGTTGAATAGATACATTATTGGACTTACTAGAGTAATCGGCAAATGGGCTTCTTATATTTGCCAACTCGCGGATAGGCCGGTAATCACAAGCCTCGAGATGCAAGTCGCCGTGCGGTTGTGGCTGCAAGGCGAACTTGGCAAATTCGCCGTTGACAAAGCCGTTAGAGCCGTCACCAAATACATGTAAGTTTACCGGGGATTTACCCAGACCTCTCCTCCCCCTATCTTAACGACATCACGCTAAATATAAAAATGTAAACCTTCCGAAATCTGATATGAATTTTTTGGAAAAAGTTTTCAAGACTTGAAATCTTTTTGACACATGTTTTTGTCAGCAAACGGTTTGGTTTAGAAAGATGAATATTTTTAAGTAATTAACTCTCCCATTTTATTTAATTTTAAATAATTCAAATAGCTTATTCTAGGTAACTTAAGAATAATTTTATTAAAAACACTTGTCTTTCTTATGAAAAAAACAACAACATATTTCTCTCAATATATATATATATATATATATATATTCATTTAATTATAAAGATCGGATCAAAGAATAAAAAAATGTACATAACTTTGGCGTGCGGTCCATGGAGGCGCATCCCTAAAATTTCAAACACTTAGAATAGTTTCATAAATTCAGGATAATCTTTAAATGTTCAATTATTTTCCGTTATTTCAAATATTTCTATAAAAAACATTTTTTTGTTTTGAAAAGTATATTTATTGGTTCTTGAAATGAAATAAAATTGTTGTATAGTTTGAAGGGACAATTAAAATGAATGATTTTCCGAAAAGGGTACTGATAAAAGGTTTGAACTCTCTCCCTGGTAGATATATATTCCAGTTCAAGCGTCTCAAAGACAAGTTTAGACGAGTTTTAGTCGAATAAAAATTGTTCTCGCTGGGGAACTATTTAAATAGTAATAAAAAGGAATAAATAAAGATGATTCGAGAATTTTTGGAATAATCCATTTTTAACAACTCTCAATATATAAGATCGGAAATAACTAAGAGTCCTATAGGCAAGTCATAGCTTGCATATATCAATAGAATTAGGAGAAATTTAAAATTTTCTTAGAGGACAGGCTAATTCATTGTGGAATATGGTAGATTTCCATCTTAGGGACTGTGTAGTTTAAGTCAAAATATTTAATTTCTGACTCCTACTCTCACTCACACAACGCAGTATCCGTTTGGGGCGAAGATCCTAAAATATATTTTTTAAAAAATCTAATGTTAAATTTGAAAAATGACAAAAATGATGCTGTATTCGATGAAAAAGCGAAGATGAAAAATAAAATTTCAAAAAATGAAGGGTAGTTTTTTTTGGACCGCATCCTCTGGTTGAAAATTCACTAACCGACTATGGTACATAAGGCAACTTTTAACATTCAAGAATATTTGACTATAGATTTTAATTATTTTATTATTAAAAAAAAAACAAGTAAAAATTACTATAGAGCACATGTGATAGATATTTATTTCTACCAACTTATGAGTCAAGTTTCAACTCATTAGTTATAAGTTATAACCGTTTGATAGCTCCTTATATATTCTATATCTTAGTTCTTTTGGATTTTTGTCTTTTTTCATTTTTCTTGAGCTATCGTAACATCGTGTAAATGCTCTTTCTTTTATAAACCTTAAAATATTCTCTAGAGAGTAAGTTATCCGAAGAACTTTTCTACGGGGCGGTATCTCCGGGTTCTAGTACGGCTTACTGCAAAAATAAATTTAAGGCTTACTCCTACACCAATTTACACATTCAAATGTGCATATAAAACCAGTAGACAAATTTATAAATATAATAGCTTTTGGATGTATAGGCATTGATTCCGGAGGGAAAAGATATAAATAAACCAGTAAAGAGTAATGCGGTCAGAGTATTTAATTAATCATTTATTTTTATTTTTCGTGTTTATAAATATTTGAAACGTGCAAAATCTAATTCTCAAAGACAATTTTCTGTTTGTGAGTCTCGCTGTTTGTGTGGGTTCTGTTAGAAATAATACAAGAGAATAGAAACAAATTCGTTCAGGTGTCAATGGTCAAATTTACAAAACATGGAAATAATTAGATTTTGTGCTCTCTAAATTCAAAATTTTCTCGTAAAAAATGTAAATAGTCAGAAAAAAGTATTAGAACGGTTATTTAATACAACCGTTTTGTATCAATAAACTGCACCTTTGTGTTAAGTTTCAGTTTTCTAGATCAAATCGTTTGTAATGTTAAATCACCAAAATTAACAGTCTTAGAAAATCTTTTTCTCCAATTTTTTATATAAGCTTATTTTTTTAAATAATCTGTATACTGTCGAATAAAGTCTTTGTTTGGGCCTCATAAAGTACTTAAACTCAATCAATACGGGTCGCCTATTCCTTCAATTCCAACAGAGACATTACCTTCTTCTCATGCAATTTCTTAGTAAAATACAATTAAGAACTTTAAATTATAATTTTATTTATTTATTTATTCTTTATTAAACTTGTCTTTTTATATAATTTTTTTGTTTTGTAGGGAATTTATAAGGGAAAAAAAATTAAAAGCCGAAAGAAGAAGTTGAAGAAGTTGAAGAAGAAGAAGAAGAAAAGAAGAAGAAGCAATCAGTCTCTCCTCCAAAAAATACTTCTCCAAAAAATACTCCTCCAAAAAATACTCCTCCAAAAAATACTCCTCCAAAAATAATCCCCCATAATGATCATCTATGAAGCAAGTGGACCATTTTATGAACCACCTAACTCCAAATATTGGTATCAAAGCAAACATTTTATAAAGTGACAAAACTTAAATTTACTATAAATCGGATCAAAAATTTAAATCAATACCAATAAACCATTTAAAAATTACTACAAAATATATGCATTTAATTTTGATATTTATTCTATTATATCTTTTATTAATTATTAATGTTTGTTATAATAAAATTTTATATTTATAATTAATTAATTTTATTTTATATTTTTTTCCACTGTGAAGACGAACCCGAGAAGATGAAAAAGACTCTTCTAGAGAAGAGATTGCTTATAGTGATATAGATGTAGCACACCTGCTAAAAATTGAATTTAAACAACATGTATACGAAAAAATAACTTTCAAAGTCTAGCGAGACAAAATCCAATAAGTATAAACGCTAGGCAAATAAAGCTCATGATGGAATTGCATTAAAAGATGGCACTTCAATAGTATGAATTAGTTTTTATTTTTATTTTATTTAATTTAATTTAGTTAAAAATAAAATATATTTATATTAATCAGTAAATAGCTAAATATATCTAAGTATACCTACAAGGAATATATATTAAGTATATTTATAGGGTTTCACTTTTTGATCCACATTTACAAAACTCTTAAGATTGGATTATCATATATCTAGCTTAATTTGTTCATTCAGACATTATTGGGGTCTTTAGTATGACACTTTAATATTTCCATGGATTCGTAAACACTATTTAATTTATTTTTGAATTTTTTTCAGTTTTAGTCGCTTGAATTGATTTCATAGAGAAATTCTATTTTTGAACTATGCTAAAGTATATCTAAGTATACAAGGAATATATATTAAGTATATTTATGGGATTTCACTTTTTGACTCAGCATTTACAAAACTCTTAAGATTGGATTATCATATATCTAGCTTAATTTGTTCATTCAGACATTATTGGGGTCTTTAGTACGTGACTTTAATAGTTCCATGAATTCGTAAACACTATTTTTTATCGGATCTTTTTCCTCCCTGATTTAATTAATTTACCTGTCAGCTATCTGAAAAGGTATGCTAATTTAAATAATTATTTTCATATTTCAATTTCGAAGTTCTATTATGTTCGCAAACTCTTATAGCTAAATTTCACTATGTCTTTCCTATATAACTAACAATCATATCAAAAAATTTTAATTTCGGTTTCTAGTTATTCTTGATTTACTATTATTCTTGTCTTGTCTTTTTGTTTTTTGATAAAGTTCAAAACAAAATTTTCTAATTATTCATTATTATATTCATTTTTTTAAATACGTTGCATATATTTAATATGAAAAAATATACAATCCATTTTAGGGTGCATGTGTCAATAATTTTTGACAGATAGATAGGGATATGATTGTTGGGCAAGTGTGTCAAGAGTCTTGAATGAAATATTAAAAAGGACCGGCTTAACGGGTTCGATGCATAAATTTTGGACACTGGATTCTTGAAATAACTTCACAAAAGTTATTACCTATATCCCTCTCGTTGAATATAATCTCAGCAAATGTATTACAAGGTCTAGATAAATATATATTTAATATATATGTATATCGTAGAAGAATTTCGCCATTGGCAGCTGCATTGAGGAGGAAGAAGGAAACGTGCAGTCGGGAATTAAAAGAATTGATGACCACGGATTAAAGTCTCTGGATTTTATTTCTTCTTCTTTCCTCCACTTCATCCTATAACGCTACCCTTCTTCCCTTCTTCTCTCTCTTTCCATATAGAAAGAAGGTTTCTCACGAATTTATTAGAATGTTCATTAAAAAGAAAAAAAGAACGTTAAAACGTTTAAAGATTGCGTGCTTGATATTAGCAATTTACTCCACCTTGAAGATTATTGAATCCTTTTTAACGGGATTGAGTTGTTTTCTTTTTGTAAATATATATATATATATATTATATATATATTTATTTATAATTCCTCTTCTATTTTATAGTAAAAAAAGTATAATAATAATAGTTAATCTTTCTCTCACTTTTAAATAGTATTTTATTATCGCAATGCATTTAACTATTTAATCGCTTTGCTTAGAAATTTTAATAAAATATAATTCTCCATTCTCATATATAAAATAATTGAACAATAAATTTATTTTATAATGATTTATTATTGGATAATAAAATAAAAATTATTTTTTAGTGTAGAGAAAAATATTTATCATAAATAAAGTTTCTACAACAGTTGATTCTTCAGTCTCTCTTATAAAAGAAAGCCGAATTCTAAGAAGCTTGTTTATAATATTTAGTCCCCAGTAAATTCGCTGCCCCATTATGCGCAGGGATCGATTTGGGATACTTTGTATGCCCTACTGTGCCTGCGAGAGGTCTATCTTAAGAGACAGTCAGCATTGAAGGATTTAGCTTATGCACAAGGAATTGCAATATGCAGTAGACCGTAAAGCTCACAAATATATATCTTTACATGGATTACCTATAACTAATTTTATTCCAACGATTTTTTTGAGGTGCTACTATTAAAGAGACTTTGAAGATCAAAATAATAATATAATAATATTACACATTTTGAACTATCAGGGGCATTTCCTTTTTCTAAAAATGTAACATCTTCAAAATCTGGAAAAACAAACCTTTAATATTATTGTTTTTTTATTTAACATATTCATTGGCTTAATAAATGACAAATAAAATCATCACTTTTATTACATCTCAGTGTTTCTTTAATTAACAAATTAATTTTTGTATAATATAGATTTTAGAAAGAAAATATTATCATAAAATTTCACTGAGATGAACAGCGGCCCATTGCCAGGAAGTCCCTTCTGCGCCGTCGTGCGGAATACTGATTGCCGCCTTTATATATGCGCTGAGCCCAAATTACTGCTGCCACATCATTTTTTCACGTTTCAAGGTCTTTTTTACCAAATAATAAATTAGATATTTCAAAATTTCATCATGTCTCATACATTATGTAGTAATGTAATAAGAGTGAATATAAAAAGAGGTTCTAAATGTGAATCTTTTAAATAATTAGGTAATGCAAGGGTCTTTCGAGATCCATAGGGGGTGCATCTTTAATGGTGCGCCCCTTCTTGCATTCGATTGCATTAAAAAAAAAAAATTCGACAGTTTGTAGATGAATTCAAATTTTCTTAATTTTAAAAATAAATTTATTCCTTATTTCTTTTACTTTAAAGTTTTTATTTATGGTTCTTGAGAAAAATTATATTGACATTTTTTCCCATCTCGCATTTCAATAAAAATTGAGTTATAAAAATCAATGATCTCGGGACATTAATATTATGATACTATGGACGATTGCTTTAGACAAACTGAACGACGCCCAGGCTTGTAGCGAGCAGAGGGTGGGGGAAGCATCACCAGACACAATCACGTTCAAATCTGTCGCGACACACTTGCTGTTTTCCAGTAGTAGCAGTCTATAGTCATTAAATAGCTAAATCTCTTATAATGGGAGCCCCTTGCTATATAGACAACTGAATTACCACGTCAGTTAAGGGTTTGACTACATTTCAAAAAAAAAGGCGAAAGCTAATTTCTCATTTTTAGCATTAATGCGAAGCAGACAAAAGCTTGGATTGGTCTCTGCACCAAGCGAGACTTTAAAGGATCATCAGGTAAATACTAATCAAACAATAAATCAAATTCACAAATTGTAGTATTCACTTTGGTTGAATTTTAGCACGTGACGGTATTGTCAAAAATTACATGGCATCTCGAACAGGGGATAAAATATGCGATTTTTTCGTTTAGTGAGTGCAGATAGATGGATGGATGGATGGACCGTCTCTTATTTTAAAAGATTCACATTTACAAGCTCTTTTGTTAACATTTTTTCACCGACGATTTTTTCCACACCGTTCAACCGATTCAAATGAAATTGAAAACCTATCATTACTTTAACAAAATGAAGCGCTGATTAGCTTTTGGAACAAATCGGCCCACAAACATTAGTACCCACTTTATTCCAGTTCTTTTTAAATGTCTTGAAAATTCCTTAACCAATTTTGATGAAATTTAATATTCTAATTAAGTACCTTGACGACCACAAAAGGGTTACTTATATAAAATTTTTAATAAAATTATATTTTAAAGTACTTTATCCTAAAGTAAGTTAGTACTATTTTAAAATTTTTTAAAATTTATTCATAATATAGCTGGTCAATGATCGCCTGACTGCGCCTTTAAGGTCTTTGCATCGTCGTGCACTCGCACGATCTTGCACATATGGACAACGCGTCCCTTTTGATAGCGGAAGAAAAATAAATTTTTGATTAAATCAAAAATGTATCATTTAGGTAAACAATGTAGGTATATTCAATTAATAGAACATAAAATGGATTAACAAAAGCCATTTCGATACTTTAAAATTTACTTATAACACCCCTCGAAATTTCAGAAATTTCAAATCTGCTTCTATAGGCGATTCGAACTTGTTTTTAAAATTAATATTTGCCTTTACTTCACTACAAATAGGTGAAGTATTGAGCGGCATTTTCAAAAATGTACTTTTTGAAATAGGTATTCTTAAACTTTCTTCTTTTGAATTTTAAATGAAAGTATTATACATAGTTGTAAAAAAATTCGAGAACAGAATAAAAATGCTTTGAGGCGGTAAAATTGGTTATTGCCTTAGGCACCAGCTTATAAAGTATGGATCGACCATGAGCTTTACTCTGCTTCTTTCAGAGGGGTCATGTTTGTTACAATGGGAATAATTTCATTTTAATCTTAACAGTTCACAACGTTGTTTATTTGTCCATTCATTCATACATGTGTATTTTAATTTATGTATTATTATCTTCATGCCTGCAGGTAATTTAATAGGACATTAATCTTAATCTTGATTTATCAACAGTTTGGTATAATAATCAAATTTCATTGCTCTAATTTAGCTCTAAAAATTAACAACATTTTTCGTCTCTTGGATTTATATATTAATCTACATTTAATTGACAATAAATGAATTTGATTGGTTAATATATGCATTGAAGTCTCCAAGGTAGAAATTCTCTCATTCTTAAGGTGTTGGTTTGATTTTTTTTACACTGTAGAAGAATAATGTTTGTTAGTTATTAGATATGCTTAATGGATTTTTAATGAATATCAAATCAATTCTAGGTGGTGGGGTAGGAGGTTTGTTTCTGGTGCCCGCCGGGAGTGTCTCGTTAACCATGGAGAGTGGTCTGTGTCTGCGGAGAACTTAACAGCATGAGTGCCTGATGGTATAGTAGCCCCCAAAACAGGAAATAGAAACCTTTTATTATCTATCAATTCTCGGCCTCAAATCACTTAATGAAGATTTATCCTTTTTCTTTCCATTTGGATTATCTTGATAAATTCCTCACATTCTCCTTAAAAACGAGAAAATTTGATTAATGTTTACTTTTTATTTATAAGAAAATTTATATGAACTTTTTAGATAGTTCTTATCAACAGTCGAAAATAAATTAGAACAACTTGATTTGTTGAGAAACTAATTTATACTATCTATGTCAAGTACAATTTCATAGATATGTTAAACACCAAAGGCTTAATTAAACCAAAATGGCCGAGAGAGAGAAGTAGTGATTTAATTTAATTTTCATTTTTTTTTATTTTTTATTTTTTTTTATGTTTAGAAATGTCTGAAATTGGGGGGGGATTTTCATATATGAACTTTTTCTTCTGTTTGTGTATTTAGATCCGAATCTTCATGATAGCTCGAGAACGAAAATCTATAGAAAATTCGTTCTGTTGCCAAAATATGTTTGTATTTCCAATAAGAAGAGATGATCAGATTTTAGGCTTTCACTAATGAATGAGAAATCCATAAAAAGAATCGAATCGTTATATTAGCGTTTGTATGTCTTTAGCTAACCGAGCTGAAATTTGGCAAAAGTTTGTAATAATAAGCTAGCTGCACATTGGCTCCTTTTGTTTAAATCATTTGCTGACCATAATTGCCAACAAACCAAAATTTTGTAGAAAGCATACTTAGTCTGAGTCTATTTAGAACCCATATGTGAAACTTCTTTGTGAATTCTTATTATTTATTTGATGAAGAATTTGCCATGATCCACTACAAAATTCAACTACACATGTACCTGATGTTCTGGAAATTTATATAATGGGTAAAACAGGCTATTAAGCCACAGACGAAAGATTTTGTGCTAAAATTAGAACTTATTTTAGTGTCGCATAAAACGACTCTAATCCTTGATTGAAATTTATCGCTGAAGAGTTAATAGTTTAGAAGGAGAACCACCCTTTTTGTTTTTCTTATTTTTGAAACATGTAACCAGCGCTCTGACTTCTCATAGTGTGTGGACTTCAATCTTCATTCTCTAGCAATCAAATCTAACAAATATTATATTTTAGAATTTAAGATTGCAACAAGATATGATTATGCCTGAATGTTATTTTGTATTTATAATAATAATAAGGCATTTTTAAAAATAGCTTTATATATTGTATATAGAGATATAGCTATCAATATAGATTCAATAGCTAGATAAATACTATTGGAGGTTAGAATACAGAATACACATTCCTTCTGGACAATTCTAGATTATTGAATGCAACTTAAGGACATTGTACTTGTTTTCTGAATAAGGATTGCGACCTGAGATGGGATAGTCCGAAGAGGGAGTGAGCTACCGCCCCGCCAGGCGGCGGGCCTGTCGCTTTCTCCTCTTGCTGATTTATCAGTCAAGTGTTTGTTCGCCTCCGGGACACGTCCTAAATATTTATTTATTATATAAACGAATCCCGAAGCTATTGCGAAAAGGATTTAAGGAAAAGTAGAGACGACGAAAGATTTGCATAATTCGATTCATCCTTAATCGCAGCAAATTGTCCTGAGAGAAGAGGACCCAACCCTGATTCACTAACATCTGGTTTTATTTTTGCTATCCGTATATTCAAATCATCAAAATATTATTTTATTTACCAATCTTTCTCTCTTTCTTTAGACAACTATACTAATATATAAAATACTATATATCAAGATTAAAATTTGGATCTATAATTGAATTAGATTAGCAGATTGGATAGCTTTCAAATAAAAAAAAGTATTTTCCTAGGATGATATAAAACAAAATTCTTGCAGAAATATTGATGTGTGGTATATGTAATATATAAGGCTTTTCAAAGGGACTGATTCAAACCTTTTCCCCGAAATTTTGAAAATATAAAAATAAATTGGAGGTAAAGTAAACTTTTGAAAGACTTGGTACTGTCTCGAAATTTTTAGGAGTTTCTGTCCAAATAGTGTAATTAGAATGGAGGGGTAGTAATAAAAATATACGTAAAGCAAAAGATGCTTTTGACCCTATACGACTTATTGATAGAATGCTACTATAGCAAAAGTTTACTTTGGCTATCTTTGACGCCCGATTTCCCAACAAAACTTAAACTAACGTTCCACTTTAATTAATTTCAAGCCAACATTTAAGTCTGAAAAGTAATTTCTAAAGCATACTTTTCTCTTTCTATTTGGATTACAATACACTTGATAACTCAAAAATAGAATGCCGAAGGAAAATCCTGTTGGAATATGTTTATTTTTCTGAAAATAAAGTGATGTGGTCATCCACATAACTTTACCATACAGCTGCCCCTTATTTTATATTTAATAACGGTTGATGAATTTTTGCACCAGGACTAAACTTTCGCCCTTAGGCTATCGTGGGTATGTTTACTTGCCTCCTGAGCTTTCTGAATAAAATTAATGAACCCACCAGGAGGGCCTGAAGGCTCTGGGGAACTAATTCTAACCCACTCGTTTGGGAAATTCTAAAGAAAACATTTCTTTAATATTTTTAAAGATATTAATGTTTATTTAACATCTTCCTATTGATCATCACCCGGTAGTTATATATTTTATTTTTAAATAAATATTTTTTCCTTGCGTTTTCAATTTTCTTTCTTTGTGTTCACAAATTGAACTAAAAATATAAGAAAAATAAAAATAAAAGAGTTCTTGTAATAGCAAGTAATGAATATTTATAGTAGATGATCAAAAGAGTAATGGGGTGTACTATTTATTTCTTAGAAATAAAATGTTTACAATCCTCAACGTAATATGTAACTATAATAAGACTACAAATCATTTCCACGATCATCAAATTATTAAAGAGTGAAAAGAATATTTGGCCGGGAGGAATATATCATCGCCGCCTACTAATCACTCAAAAAAGGTGACTGCGCCCCCCAAGCTAAACACTCGCTCAGTTCAATTGCCTTTCATCTACAATTAGTGAGTGGTTTAAAATTCTCGCCATTTTTTTCCCACAGGCAAGAATTAAATATACTAACGAATTCATTATTTATTCACTTATGTGTGTAGTTATTTTTTTTTTGAAAATTAAGAATAATTTAAAGAGATGAAGAAAAATATATTTTCAAATTATTTTCTCTGCACGAGTCGGCACTATTCTGTAATAATTAGCTAGCAACTTAGCAGGTTGTCAAATATAAGATCATTTTATACCTGAGAAATAACTGTAGAGAATTTAGTTTAGTAATTTAGTTTTTAAAGATAGTTTTGTTTTGTCTTCGGTAAAATTAGTTAGTAGGTTAATCTAATCTTAGAGTCAAAATTGATGAAAGATTGCGGCCATTTTGCGCTCTAAGTTTAGGTTATTAAACCCATTCTCTTAAGGGAAGTTTATTTAGTTTGTGATCAGAGATAACATATATTTTGACAGTAGAGGGAAAACTGACTCAAAAAGCCCTTAAACTGACTCGTAATGTCCTTAAAAATTAACGAATTTTAAATTAAAAAATAAATTATAATTAAATTTTTGTCTAGTTTACGAATTTGATAATTTTTTTTTTTACAAAATTAAAAATTAAATTTTACAAGTATTGAAAGAAAATCTATTTTTATGGGAAAGCAATAAAATCATCAGATATTCTTTTAACACTTATTTAATGTAATTTTTAACCGACTTCAAAAAGGGAGGAGGTTCTCAATTCGACTGATTTTTTTTTTAGTGTCTATGTTACCTGATATCTTCGCCAATTGTGAACCGATTTTGATGATTTTTTTACATTGGGTTCAGTTTAGTTCCCGATTGGTCCCATTTTTTTTTTTAATTGGTATTGGACCTTTTTTGCTATGTTTGTTTATGCATAACTTCTTTGTTTATGAACCGATTTCGATGATTCTTTTTATATTGGAAAGAGGGTACCTTAGGGGTGGTCCCATATTAATTTAGTCACGTTCTGATGTGATCAATGACGAATTAACGTAAATATCCAATTATTATGAACAAATAATCGAAATTATAATAAATAAAATCTTTTATAAAAAAATCAATCTTAAAACGTTCATTTAAAACCCGCAAACGTTTCTAGAGAATTTCTATATTTATGAATTGAATTTTATTATCATTTTCTGATACATTCGCCCGACCCTTTCTCTTACGAGATGCATGCAAGGTATTATATTAAGTCACTATTAATAACATCACTAAAAAGAGAAAAATAAAAATAATTTTTATAAAAAAAAATAAAACCGACTTCAAAAAAATTAAATACAACAAATAAAATAATAAAACTCAAAAATAAAATAAAATACACTAAAAGGTATAAAATAATTATCTAATTTAGTTAGAACTAAACGACGAAATATTAACATGAAATCACTTTTTGAAGTCGGTGCTAAACAAACTATTTAAGCGAGGGTACCCGCCAAACGTACTAAGCAAGATCCGTCGAGTCCGATTCATAAAATGTATATATTTAGCACCGACTTCAAAAAGTGATTTCATGTTAATATTTCGTCGTTTAGTTGAACTAAATTAGATGATTATTTTATACCTTTTATTTTATTTTTGAGTTTTATTATTTTATTTGTTGCATTTAATTTTTTTGAAGTCGGTTTTATTTTTTTGTTAAGTTTATTAAAAATTATCAAATTAGTAATACTAGACAAATAATTAATTATAATTCATTTTTTAATTGAGATATCTGTTTTGGGGGAAAACAATAAAATGAGAGGCGCTGATAGAGCAGTGAAGAAGGCGCTTGATTTCGGATTAAATTTACTTTCACTTTAGACAGAACAATTTTCATATTTTCCAAAAAATGCAAGGAGCCTCACTAAATCTAGGGGAAGGGAATGGGAAACAGCCTAGTAAAATTATAATAGGGAGAATCTTCTCCATTGTAATTGCCGATGCTCGGAATCGAGTATGGCGCTTAAAGAAAAATAAAATGAACCTTTCATCTATATCACAGTAAACGAGCGAAGCTGGGTTTGCAAAATTAATTTTATTTTATTAAATTAAATCGGTTGTTTTTGCAACTCACAATACTAACTTCAACTTTTTCCTGAAATTGTATAATTTACCCATAGAGAATTACGTAAAGTGAGCATCCGTATAGGTATAAATTACAGAGATATGCAAGTAAAACAGTGATATATATCTACCTAAAATAAGTCGTTTATCTCTTTTTACTACAATTCAGATAAGCCGAACCCCTTGAAACTAGATGATATAGCCATTATAAAATTTGATTAGTATTGGCTAGTTAGACTAGGGATTAAATTACAAAAGAAAGGAATCACTTCGTATTAAATATATAAACTGTATATTGTTCTCAATCTAAGAAAAGAATGACCACATACAGATATTGATTCCCAATGGTGAATTTATAGAAAGATAGTCCAATAATAACGAAAACTGAAAGTTCTGAATTATGGTAAACAATTGTATTTTTAAAATGATGAAAATGAATTTCATTAAATTATTTTATTCAAAATTTGTGATTTTCATTATCATTGGGCTGCCTTTTCATCAATTCACCATAGAAATCTATCAGTACGCCTCTAAAAGAAAATACCTACTTCTATTATAATATGGATAATAGATAATATTTTTAAATTTAAATCTCATTTAATTTTTTAGTTAATGGAAAAGTAATGAATAAATTTGAACAAATTAATAGCAATTTGTTGAAGTGATAACTTCTTTTGGCACGGCTTGCACACTTTTTATTTTATTTAGCAGTAAGTGGGATTGATCCATCACGCGTCACGATTGGGCTCTGTGTCTAGATCTCATACCAATTCAAGCCAGAGAGGCCACTGCAGCATTAACTCTATGCTCAAATGAATATCTTATATTTGAATTTTGGCGCACATGTACATATATTTTCCTGGGCTGCGAATGGAATTGATCCGTCACGGGTCACATCACTCGTGACGTGACGTCGCGTCACCCGTCACTGTTGGGCTTTTGTCTAGTACCAGTTCAATCATTGTCGAAAAATATATTAATTATTCCTTTTCAAAAAATAATAAAATTATTAAAATTTATATTTTTATAAAAAATCTGGAGGCACGGCAGTGCCCCAGCCAAGTTCGATTCGGCGTGCACTGCCAGACTACCCTTTACAGGAAACAACTCAGGCCATTTTGACGGTTCTGTAACTTCGTACTGGAAATCTCTACATGGCTGAAAATTTTTTCCATAATACTGGTCATATTTATATTTTTTATACTGTCACAAGCTACAAGAAACCAAAGATAGGCTTTTTCGTCACTCACTCACCCATCAAAATTCTAGAATACTTCCGCTGATCCTAGAATACTGAAATTTGGCATGCTGGTAGAGTTTGGGGTACAATTAATGGGAAAAACCCAAAAATCGAAACTTTCCCTTCTTCAGGACCTAAAATGAAGGAGTGAAAGTTATAGGCTAAATTAACATTTAGTGAAAAGACAATGAACTTAGAATGCTGCAATTTGGCACCTAAATAAAAGAGGAACTTGAAACACCGAAACTTTCACTTCTTCAGGGCCCCAAATGAAGGGTTGAAATTTATAGGCTAAATTAACATTCAGTGAAAATATATTGATCCTAGAATGTTAAAACTTTGCAGGAGTGGTAGAGATTGGGATACAATTTATTGGAAACATCCAAATATCGAAACTTTCCCTTCTTCAGGACCTAAAATGAAGGGGTGAAAGTTATAAACTTAATTAACATATACTAAAAATTCAATGAACCTAGAATGCTGAAATTTGGCATTCTGGTAAAGATTGGCAAATTAATTAAAGAGGAACTTGAAACACCGAAACGTTCACTTCTTCGGGGTCCAAAATGAAGGGGTGAAATTTATAGACTAAATTAACATACAGTGAAAATATATTGATCCTAGAATACTAAAACTTGGCATATAAGTAGAATTTGGTTGTACATTTGAAATTGAAAAAACCGAAACATTTCCTTCTTCAGGGCATAAAATAAAGTGGGTGAATTTTGTTCGATAAGTTTTCATTATTTTCAGTATGGTGGTAGAGTTTGGGGCGTTAATAAAGGGTGAAATCAAAAAACCGAAACTTTCCCTTCTTCAGGACATAAAATGAAGTGGTGATATTTGTGCGATAAATTTTCATTATTTTCGGGATTGTGGTAGTGTTTGGAGGCGTTAATAAAAGAGTGAAATCGAAAAACCGAAACTTTCCCTTCTTCAGGACATAAAATTAAGTGGGGGGGGGGGTATTTTTTGTGCGATAAAATTTAATTATTTTCGTGATGGTGGAATGATTTTGGAGCGTTGATAAATGGTGAAATCGAAAAACCGAAACTTTGCTTTCTTCAGGGGATAAAATGAATGGGTGAAATTTATAGACTAAATTAACATATAGTGAAAATACAATGACCCTAGAATGATGAAACTTGATATACTGGTCGAGCTTGGTTAATAAAGAAGAGAATCGAAAAACGAAACTTTTCCATCCTCAGCATCTTAAAAGAAGGTGTGAAGTTTATAATTTAAATTCTTATCAAGTAAAAATTAAAAGGGTATAAAATTCTAAAATTTGGCATGTTAGTAGATTTTAGGCCATTGACAATGGAAGAAATCGAAAAACTGTAACTTTCCATTAATCAGCATCTTAAATGAAGGAGAGAAACTTATGAGCTAAATTAACTAATAGTGAAAATTCTAACGACTACTAGGGAATGCTAAAATTTGACATAGTTCAATAGCTTTGAATCATTAATAAAGTGAGAAACCGAAAAAGATCTTCATCAGCCTTTAAAATAAATGCGTGAGATCTTGCAGACTAAATCTCCCATCCAACTTACAAAAATCAGTGAAATCTCAACAAAAAAACTTTGTAGTGAAGAAGGCCAAGTTCTGATTGAAGAGCAAGTCGGTTATAGCTCGAAAAAAGTAGTGAGATCTAATGTGCTGCCAAGTTCAATATCATCAATTTAATAAATGAGCCGAGAATATATTAGTAACTTCAACTAAAACGAATGTTTGCAATTTCACATGCCCTCTATATTTTTTATAGAATTCACATTAGATGGCAGGCATCTAACATACATGCTAATAGATCTAGCGCTCTGGACTGGGAGATCGAGTATATAACATCTAAGATTTCAAATTCACTCGGTGATCCATCCGAATGTCTAGCGGGCTATACGCGAAATGACGTTGGATTGTAGCTAGGTGGATTACATCTTTTTCTCTCTTGGTCCAGACTTAATACTCCGCAGACTCCAATAGCGTAATCCGCAGTAGTCTCGCGAGATAAAAATATCTTTTTTCAAATCAGCGCGGTCAAAATAATTCTTGTTGACGTATCAATTATTCTTTGATATATCAATGAGAAAATTAAAATTTATTTAATATCATTATTTCAAGTTAGAAATATATAAGTTCAAATATTATTTTCACTCAATATTTGACAAAAATTCCCTACATTAGAGTCGCGATCGAATAAAATGTAGAAAACCTTTAGTTAATTAATGGCAGGCATCTAACATACATGCTAATAGATCTAGCGCTCTGGACTGGGAGATCGAGTATATAACATCTAAGATTTCAAATTCACTCGGTGATCCATCCGAATGTCTAGCGGGCTATACGCGAAATGACGTTGGATTGTAGCTAGGTGGATTACATCTTTTTCTCTCTTGGTCCAGACTTAATACTCCGCAGACTCCAATAGCGTAATCCGCAGTAGTCTCGCGAGATAAAAATATCTTTTTTCAAATCAGCGCGGTCAAAGTAATTCTTGTTGACGTATCAATTATTCTTTGATATATCAATGAGAAAATTAAAATTTATTTAATATCATTATTTCAAGTTAGAAATATATAAGTTCAAATATTATTTTCACTCAATATTTGACAAAAATTCCCTACATTAGATTCGCGATCGAATAAAATGTAGAAAACCTTCAGTTAATTAATGGCAGGCATCTAACATACATGCTAATAGATCTAGCGCTCTGGACTGGGAGATCGAGTATATAACATCTAAGATTTCAAATTCACTCGGTGATCCATCCGAATGTCTAGCGGGCTATACGTGAAATGACGTTGGATTGTAGCTAGGTGGATTACATCTTTTTCTCTCTTGGTCCAGACTTAATACTCCGCAGACTCCAATAGCGTAATCCGCAGTAGTCTCGCGAGATAAAAATATCTTTTTTCAAATCAGCGCGGTCAGAGTAGTTCTTGTTGACGTATCGATTATTCTTTGATATATCAATGAGAAAATTAAAATTTATTTAATATCATTATTTCAAGTTAGAAATATATAAGTTCAAATATTATTTTCACTCAATATTTGACAAAAATTCCCTACATTAGATTCGCGATCGAATAAAATGTAGAAAACCTTCAGTTAATAATAATAATAATTTAATGCGTATAAACCAAGTTTTTAGAAAAATAATTTCAACTAAAAATCTGAAGTCAATAAAAAATATAGAGAGACATGTGAAATTAAAAACATTCGTTTTAATTGAAATTACTAATATATTCTAGGCTCATTTATTAAATTGATGATATTGAACTTGGCAGCACATTAAATCTCACTACTTTTTTTGGCAAACGGGTTTTATTAATCGAACTTGGCCTTTTTTTACAAAAGTGTTTTTGTTGAGATAAATTTTTAAGTAAACTTTTAATTATTTTTTTGAGATTGTTAAATATATATTTTTCGAATTATAAATGGCATATAAGTTATCAGTTCTGTCTTGTGGTCTTAAGCACTACACCCAAATTGTTTGTTTTTTTTAATTTTGAAAATCAGATCATTTATAATTGTCAATTAACTTACTAGATCTATGACATCAGGTGCTTTAAACAATATTAATAAATATTAATAACAAATAAAATTAATATAACTTTGATTTATTCTAAAAAAATATAAATAATAAAAATAAAATTACCAGGATGTTACACAAAATACAGTAGGTTTATATTTATATACATATAAGTGTTGGCTCAATTCATTCATTCTACCGGATTAATTACAAATCTAACCAATAAATAATCGACTCTAATTGTGAAAGGTAAGTGCGATAATGACATCCTCTGACTTTTTTATTACTATTATTTTTTTTTTGTCATTTATCCTACAGCTGAATTGAACTGAATGAAAGAGATAGAAAAGAAAGAGGGGAAAAGTGAGTAAGATAAAGAAGAACCTGATTGAATCCGATACAGAAGTACAGAAGGACAAACGACGATCAAAGAAGTAAGTTTCGAGTAAATTTGTAATATAATATAAATTAGCTGTATAAATAAATAAAATATTTTTTTTATTAATATTCTTGTTTTATATGGTTGATATAATCTATAACACGAGATATCTTCCCAAACTTTAGGGTTTACTTTGGAAAATTCATCTCTCTATATTGTAATATCCTGAAAAATTTTCACTGAAGGAGTTACCAGTTAATTGCATGCGCGAGGTTTTGTAGAACCAGAGATTGTCAGTTGCTGGAGCCGAGGGGACGGTTATTTATTATTTTCAAATAAATTCACTTTTCTTCTTGCTGGGATCGAACTGATGAAGTCTAGGTTGATGTTCTCCTAATCGGATTAGAAAAGTTGGTGATTTAACCGATTGCGCTACCGATCCTCTTATTAATTATTTTTACTATAAAAAAAATTAAATAAAATACTTTTTATTTTATTTTATTTATTAAAACACAAGCCAGGCATGTACTCAAATATTTTCGGCAGAGAGAATCAAAGTATTAAAAAAAAAAAAAAACAATTTAATAAAATTATATACGTATTTATTGATATAAAAATATTGGAATAAAAGCTATTTTAAATAAAATTTTAAGTTTATTTTATTTTAGATTTTTGATAATTTAGTTTTATATATTTAGTGTCAGAGAGTTAGGACCGGGCTCTAAATAGTTTTTTATTTTATATATATAGGTGAACTGGGTCCCTGCCCCTTGAATATAAAGTATGAGCGTGAGTTTTATCAAGCCTAGCGTAATGCGAGTTAGAGGGTAAGAACTCTCGTTCTCTTTCTCTCTCATTGTGTGCGTACGTCAATTAGATATATTTCGTCTATTATATTATTTTATTCGGTTTTAGGTGACGTCACATCTTCAAATACAAGTCCTGACAAGTTGTCTCAGGTAAGCGCGCCGCTTCCCCACCGGTCAGCACCTTCAGTTCAGATAGCATCAGAAGAGTCCTTCATAATTACTCCGTCTAATTAGCTTAAGAATTTTTTGCATCCAAACGATGATTTATCAAATTCATAATCTCAAATACAGATGAGTTACAATATATCTATTATATTATAAGTAGAGAAATATTTATAATGATATTTTCAATTTGTATTTTCGGAAAAATTCCAATATTTGTGCATTTTCATGTAGGGGTTCTTCGATTCCACACCCATTTGCCTGAAAATGTTATAGAATTGACATTAGAGCATTTTGATCTGGTAATTTAGGCAGAGACTGGCTTAAAAATATAGACGGTTATAATTTTGGTTCACAATCTCACTAAAAGTAAAACAACACTAGAAAGATTTTTTTAATAAATATTTTCATATAACTTGTTATCGCAGCGACGGAAATGACACTTATGAACGACATAATTAATCACTACCTTTAAGAAGAAATTTTTCTGTGTTACCATATGAATAAAAATTAACTCCACTTGTTGCTATTAACAAACCAACTCACCAATTGGCAATAGTTTCTCTCTTGACCACTGCAGTGATGGCGTGAGTCAAGATAAAAACTAAAATCCATATTGAGAACGGAATCGACACACTGTCTTCTGACCATTTTAATAATTTTTCCTAACAAAATTTTAATAAATAAACAAACTTTATTAATATTATAGGTCTGGGTTGATTTTTGAAATAATTTCCATCTTCTTTTTTCAAAAAAGACACTCAAAAAGAGATCACTTAATCCTTTAGCTTTCACTCGTAAAATTAAAGGGCCCCTCACAGAAAACTTTTTTCAGTTTAGCCTGATTTTTTTGCTTTTCCCTTTGAGTTGAAGGGAGTGAAAAATCTTTAGCTATAATTCTTATATATGTAGAAAGGGCGGGGGCGGGGGGGTTTCACCCCTTCGCTCATAGGGGTGAAAATAACACACTAATTCATTCTTTATATATATATTTATTTACAAAAAGGGGTTTATACATATTCGTGTCTAGGGGTCGTCGTCAAACATCATAATACACATCGTTAATTAATACATCGTGTCATCTTAAGCACCACTGGCTTTCAACTATATCAAATCGACAAGCATGTCTTAACCATCACTCGTTTTTCAACCAACTGACTTGCAGTTGCAACCAACCCTTGGCAGCGCACACATACACTTACACACACACATGCATATAAGTGGGGTGAGGGTGTCGGCAGCTGACAGCCCTTGGACACAAGTTGTCATAATAATATTTATTACATGCTTTTAGCCTGAACATAAAGACCTTCGGGACAATACCCGGCCAAGAAGAAAGAATGCCGCCTTCACAAGGGTACAAGGCCCAGGCGGACATGTGGCGAACATATGATTTTAAACAGAATTCAATATAATTCACTTTTAAATTAAATACTTAATCAAGCAATTAATTTCCCACAAATCGGCCATCCTAATAGTTTTAACGCCCCGTTAAAACAAAACAATCTTAATCCTGTATAGAAAATCAAATTATACTTGCAAGTCCACAAAAATCGTACGAAAATCCCTCGATTGCAATTTAAATCAAATCACTCTTAACACATAAAGCAATTTTCGACGTCTTAATCATAATAATTATATAGAAATAATATGTAACTTAATTTTAAAAAGAAGATCATTTTAACAAAAATGATGATCTCCACATCTATAAGAATAATAAAGCATTAGACTTCCTCTTATATCTAAAATTGTTTCATTTCTTTAATTCAAAAATTAAATTCTTCCACGTTTAACTAACGGCCCGGGAAGCTTAGTTAGCGCTTGGGTTCGATTCCCAAGGGGGCGAACTCTCTGATATGCAATGTAAAAATACTTTCTTTAAAATCTATGATTGGTCCTTAAAGATAAATTCATTTATTAATATTATAGGTCTGGGTTGATTTTTGAAATAATTTTTATCTTTTTTCGGAAAAAGACACTCAAAAAGATACTTTAAATCTTTATTAAATTATATAGTGTTCATTCATCTTTTTTTTTTTTTTTTTTTTTTTATTTAGGTCAAATTTTATTCAGTCATATCTGAAGATTTTTCAAAAATACATCGGGTTTGAAGATTTAAACAGCTAAATTGGACAGGAGACGGAATTGACTATTTGTAGATTATTTAAATTAAAAAAATATGAAATTGAGTAAAATCGGCGTTAAAAAATTTATGAGTTCAACAATAAATGTATACAATTAAAGACTATATTATTAAAAATGGAAAATTTATCTTAAATTGGAAAAAAACCAGCGGACTGTTAGATTTGTTCATACACTCATATTTTACCAGATTTCGTTATTTTGATTTAATTTTATAAATGCATTTTTTATGACTTCGGCAACAAGACCATTTAGTCTCCATGATTATTACTTTACCATACAGAGTATGGTCAAGTATTGTAATCGTGCATGAAAAAATAGTTTTTTTCCTTCTTTTTTTTCGAAATCTCTCAAAAACGGCTGAAACTATTTTGATTGAAAAAAATGAGCGAAACCATGGCATTTCGCTCTACAAAAACTCTAATAAGTGAAAATCGAAAAAAATATTTTTTCGAGATAATAATTGTTTTGTCAAAATGTCTGTTAGTTAGTCTGTCTGGTTGTTTGTTTGCGTTACCAAATTTTTGTGGACGAGCTAGCTCAAAAACCAGTGTGAATTTCGAAACCAAATTTCACACGTGCTTTTGGTTCACTGAGATTAAGAGCTGATTAGATTTTGATTAAAATCGAACCAAAATTAAGGGGGGTGGAGGTGGGTTAAAAATTAAAAATCTAGGCCATTTGAGCAAACTCAACCAAATTTTGTATACATAATCAGTGGAACCCCAGAAGACTAAAAATGCAAAAACTGACTCCCCGAAAATGGGGAGGGGGGGGGGGGTTGAGGTCAAAAAATTAAAATAAAGGCACTTGTACCAAACTCAACCAAATTTTGAATACATAATCAGTGGGACCCCAGAAGACTAAAAATGCAAAAACTGACTCCCCGAAATGGGGGGGGGGTTAAGGCCAAAAAATGAAAATATAGGCTCTTGTACCAAACTCAACCAAATTTTGTATATAGTACATAATCAGTGGGCCCCCAGGAGTCTGAAAATTCAAAAACTAATCCCCCTCCCCTATATGATTATAAGTAATTTTATTAAATATTAAATATAAGTGAAGGGCCAGGTTGTATGGTAAAGTCAAGTGGATGGCCACATCAGAACACGTCAGCTTATTTTTTTTTTTATATTTATATGTTTATGGATGAGTTTGATTGATGGTGTTCAAATTAGTATGTAGAATGTAAATTTTGCCAGTTAAATTTATTTCGGCTAAATCTATATAGAATGTATTTAAGTTTTAATATTCGCCCCTAGTTACTTCTAAATAGAAAACAACCCTACCTCCTTTGAATATTAAAATAAAATACAATTCTCTTTTCAAAATTTTAAATTCTCCTTTTGAGAATTTAATAGATAGAAAGCAAATTAGGATTTTCAGAGTCCTATCACCATTTAGGTTCTCCAGGGTATGAGGGTTGTTTGGTCTGCGCTTCGCAAAATATTTTTTAATTCATAATTGATAAAGGGAAAATATTTTTACTAAATATTTTATAAAATAAATGAATTTATTTTCTTATTATATAATCATTAATTACGCTGTATTATTTAGATAAAATTTTTAAATTTAATTACATAAACTTTATGGAGCAAGATCGTGACATATTTGTAGATTGACTTTGAAGATTGATCACCAGCGAGGACTGGTGGGAATAGAAAAATGGCGGAAGCTGTCGTGCAACTTAGAATACAAATATCGATAGAAACACTCCTCTAGTCACGATGGGGTTAGACCAGTGGTTTTCAAACTATTTGGATCCGCGGCTCCTTTGATTCTCTTGTCCTCTGCCGCGGCTCACTATTAAGTTACTTTTATCTCATTTATTTATTTATTTATCATTTAGTGGATCAGATAATTTCAACATCAATGATACTTGGCTAGAAAATGTTTAGAATGAAGAAGCTATGATAGTACATTATATTCTAATAAAAAGTAGAACCAGTTTTCGGCAAAGTAAAGATTATTAATATATGATCTAATATTTTTTAAACAAATAGAAATTTGAGAAAAAGTGAAGGCTATTACAATGCTTGGAAAGCTCTCGGCGACTTTTGGACATTTGTCAACTTTTTATCAGCGACTGTTGTGAATTAAAAATATAAAACTTGGCACACTGGGGAAATAATTAGTAGAGATTGTGGTGTTGGTGCAAGTGAAACATCTTTAATAAATATTTAATATTTATTTATTTACACTGGGGAAGATTATTATTCCATTGTTTGCAAACCGTGCTCCACAATAATGCTCTGTGAAGCCACTTCAAGTGTTCCGTGAAAAAATCAAATACACAATTAAAAATTGTTCCAAGAGAAAAATCAATACAATGTGAAATAATTTTTGTATCTGACTGTAGATTAGGCCGGGTGATTTTTGTATAATAAAAATAATATACAACCAGCAAGTACTACCGGGTTGGCCCTGTCTGGTTTAAAGTTGTTGTATTGTAAGTGTTCCGAGGAAATAATTGTTACGAGTTTAATGTTCCATGTCTTCAATAAGTGTGAGCAATACTGCCTTAGATCAACCAATTAAAATTTGAGTTTTAAAACTAAATACTTTACAAAAGGGCATATGAAAAAATTAATATAAATTTTATTATTTATATATTAATTTAAAATATTGAATAGGTCTTTTTTTAGAAAAATATCGAAAAATAAAACATTAAAATTTGAAAATTCTAAGAAAATATAAAATAATGACCGGATACAAGAGCTTTCAAGGTATTAAATCTAACTTATGTTTCAAATTAGATTTATTTGGAATTTATCAAATTTGAGATTTCGAGTATGATTATTTTTCTCTATCTATAAGTATATCGGATTGTCTGTCTGGATTCTAATACCCACAATAACTTAAGAACGTAAGGTAAAATATTCGGTTTAATGCCAAAATGTTTGTATTTCCAAAACGAAGATGTAATTTGATTTTGTACTTTCCATCTTTAGAATTTCAGGTTTTAAAAAAACGAAAAAATAGAAATATTTTTTATAGAAAGATATTGATTAATGATGCTGCACCAAAAAGCTGTAACTCTTCTTTAGTGTGGAGTGGACTTTTGCATAGTGAAAAGAAGAAGAAATTTCAGAGATTGCGTCAGAGTTGAAGGTACCTGTTGATACCGATTCTGTAAGAGAGAAGATTATAAGTCGCCGGAAAGACGGGAGGCGAGAAAAGATCTTCAATCTATAGAAGTCATAGGGATATACGAGTTGTCGAATGCATTTGTTCGATTAGTATCCATTATTGTGGAGCACGGTTTGCAAACAATGGATCTAAGCATCTAAGGGAATCATCTGAAAGTGTGCGCATATCAGTGACGTATCCAGACAGAGATGTCCCTCCCTCGGAATTCTCTAGTTGATATTAGATGTTAATTCAAGAAAATGTAATATAAAATATATCTAAAAAAACAACAACACATTTTATTAAAAAATTGAAAAGTTTTTTATTTTAACAGAGCTCTCAGCTAAGTAAAGATCAAAATAAGCTGACGTGTTCTGATGTGGCCATCCACTTGACTTTAGCATACAACCTGGCCCTTCACTTATATTTAATAAAATTATTTATAATCATGTAAGGGGGGGGGGGGTTAATTTTTTTGCATTTTTAAAACTCCTGGGACCCACTGATTATGTATACAAAATTTGGTTGAGTTTGGTAAATTGCCAAGATTTCCATTTTTTGATTTTCATTTCCGCCCCCCCCCCATTTTGGGCGGTTAGATTTTGCATTTTTAGACTTCTGGGGTCCACTGATTATGTATACAAAATTTGGTTGAGTTTGCTCAAACGACCGAGATTTTTAATTTTTAACCCCCCCTCGACCCCCCTTAATTTTGGGTCGATATGCACCAAAATCTAATCAACTCTTAATCTCAATGGACCAAAACTACGTGTGAAATTTGGTTTCGATATTCACACTAGTTTTTGAGCTAGCTCGTCCACAAATTTGGTAACGCACAGACTAACTAACTGACATTTTGACAAAACAATTATTATCTCGAAAAATATAATTTTTTCGATGTTCACTTATAAGAGCTTTTTTGTAGACCTAAATGGCATGGTTTCGCTCAATTTTTTTAATCGAAATAGTTTCAGCCATTTTTTAGATATTTTGAAAAAAAGAAGGAAAAAAAACCACTTTTTTCATGCACGATTACAATACTTGACCATACCCTGTATGGTAAAGTAAAAATTTCAATATCCATGCGATACTGACCCCATGAAAAATAATATTTATAATTAAAAAAGACTGATAATTAAGGGCAAGCCTTCGAAACTATAGTCTCAAACAAATAAATAATATATACACAAATGTATAGTTTTCATATATGTATATATATATATATATATATATATATATATATATATGTGTGTATGTTTATTTGCATCAAGAAGATGACAATCTCTTTGTTTCTCTTTATGAACATATTTTATATTATTTTCAATTAATAATTATTTTATAAAATTGTGATTTTTGTTTCTCAAAGCGACTCCTCCCCCGATAACAATTACTGGGTGAATAATAGGGAGATAGTGCATATTATGTTGTCAAGTTTAGTTAAACTTCGAAGATCAGTTTGAATCCGGTTACATATGCAATAACTATTATGAAAAGATATTTATAAATTTATACATTATAATCATAATAAAAATAAAAATTAAGATTCGCAATTTAAATATTTTTTAAATGAAATCATCATTAAAAAAAATATTGATGATATGAATATGTAAAATTATACTCTGATGACATTATTCCCTCTCTTTTAAAAGAGGGGGTAATTTATGGTAATCTTTGAGTGACATTTTAATTGGTGAATCAAGAAGCAACAGATCAAACAAAGAATGATTTCTAGTGAATGATAATTACAGTAAATTTATTTAATTATTTATAATTATTAATTAATTTATAAATAGATCAAAAGCATGTGAATGAGAAACTATTTTTCAATGTACATTCATTTGGTCAGACATCTGTGCAAGGAGAGCAATCTACTTGATGCTGCTGCTGTAGAAAATGAGCACGTCCATTAATTAACGAGAAAAATAAATAGCTTTTGAAAATTCGACGAAAATTTAAAAATTACAAAATTAAATAAAAAACTCTTGGAAATTTATTTGATTTTATCCAAAAAATAAAACATGATATTTTCAAATATTTTAAGTTTTCATCCGCTGACCTTGTTCTAAGTCGCGGTTTACTATTAAGTCACTCTAATTTTATTTATTTATTTATATATCATTTAGGAAGATCAAATAATAAATCTTACTTCACCTGGAAATTAATTTATGAAAAAATATAACTAGTTTTCGGTAAAAAAAAGGTATAATTAGTATATTTTTAATCAATTATTTTTTAACACAAATGAGAATTGAAGGAAAAACTGTTTCAAGACTCGGTTACGTTATGAGGGAATTTCGGAAATACGGCAATTTTCCGTCAATTGAGCTAGAATGCAGAAACATATGGCACAATGACACACTTTCAGCAAAGACTGTTTAAGAGCCCTTTACAAAGCCCAAAATCTAATAAATTTTTTGTTTTGAAAAAAATTACAAATATTTTGGCACGAACTTTCTAAAACCGTTCGTTTGTAAGATATCATGGGTTCATGATCCATCATTCGCGTGTTGTTTATACAATCTTTTACAAATTCCATCTATTTTTCATAAAATAAAAATTACAAAACACTCAAATGTTCGTTAATTGTACCATATAATAAACGGTCTTATTCTGAAATTATTTTTAGTAACAATCTAAATTTTACCAGCTTTTCTATAATTGGAGTAAAAAATTGTACGCTTTGCATATATACATGTCAGAAGAAAATTCGTCTCTAGTATTAGGACAACAGCCCGGATAGTAGGCTTGAACCTCGGGAGCGACTCCTGTTGTGCGAACCCTTCTGACATATTATTTAAACATAATATTTACCAAGATCTAAGATTTGACCTTTTATTTTTAGTAAAGATTTAAAAAAATAAGCTGACGTGTTCTGATATGGCCATCCACTTGATTTTACCATACAACCTGGCCTCTCACTTATATTTAATAAAATTATTTATAATCATGTAGGGGGGGGGGTTATATTTTGCATTTTTAGATTACTGTGTGCCCACTGATTATGTATACAAAATTTGGTTGAGTTTGCTCAAATAGCATAGATTTTTAATTTTTAACCCCCTCCCCCCTCCAACCCCCTTAATTTTGAGTCGATTTGCACCAAAATCTAATCAGCTCTTAATCTCAATGGACCAAAACTAGGTGTGAAATTTGGACAACCAGACAACCGGAGAGACTAACTATCAGACATTTTGACAAAACAATTATTATCTCGAAAAATATAATTTTTTCCATGTTCACTTATTAGAGCTTTTTGTAGAGCGAAATGCCCTGGTTTTGCTCAATTTTTTTAATCAAAAATAGTTTCAGCCGTTTTTGAGATATTTCGAAAAAAAGAGAAAAAACCACTTTTTCATGCACGATTACAATACTTGACCATACCCTGTATGATAAAGTAAAAAATTCTACCGATCGAGGGTTGTTTTTATAATCTTTTAAAAATCCCATAACAATAATAAAACACTCACATGTTCGAATTAATTTAATATTGATAATCACATTAATTTAATTATTCTTAATAAATAGAAGTAAAAAACATGAGAAAATCTTATTCCTAGTCGGTGCTTTTGGAAAACAACCACCTGCAAGTGCAGGAGACCCCACTTGCTGTTGCTGTTGCTGTTACTGTTTAGAATGCGCACATCGACTCGTGAACGAACCGAGAGCTGCAATTACAGAAAATACATTTTAATGAGCAATCTGATTCCTCTATCTCTATCTCTCTCTCTTTCCCTTCAGCAGATCAGTTGATCCTTCTCTTTCCCAATCAGATAATCGAGCTGATCCTATTAACCTTACTTACTCATTCTCTCTCTCTTATACATAGCTCTGGTTATTTTACAGCCTGAATTGGTATCAAGATATCTTTCTTTTCATAATGCATTGGGAATTATTCCTAACCAGAAAAGAAAATGAGAGAGATTAAAGAAAAACGCAATTAGCTCAACTATTAAATTTCATGTTGAGACTTTAGTGCTCATGATTTATGATTTGAAAGAAAATACTTGATATTCTTTAAACTTCAAGGGTTGCTCTATTTAAATTTAATCATTTCGATAAACTTTTATTTATTTATCTTTATTCATTCACTCAACTATTTCGACCATCACTGGTTGACGATCTTCAATAGTAACAAAAGAATTAACACTATTTTAAAAATTTCAACTATACAATACAAATCCTACATAAAGTAAAGAAAATTTTTAAATTTTTTTTAGAAACTTTTTAAAATTTAAAATATAAAATACTAGGTAGGTGTCACATAAATAGATGCTTGTTTAGCACGACTCTATATTTATTTCGAGGTATAAGCCCATCTTCAGGAGTTCACAAAGGACAAGTGTCCGAAAAATATAAATAGAGTCGTGCTAAACAAGCATCTGATCTTTTATTTATGTGAAGCCTAGTATTTTATATTTAAAATTTTTTAAAAACTTTCTAAAATTTTTTTCAAAATTTTCTTTACTTTATTTAAAATGTTTCATCAAGAACCCACACCATTATCCCTTAACAAAAAACAAATCCTACAGATTATTTCATATATACACTATCGTGTTAGTTTTTGGAAAACATTTATACTCCATTTAGTTTCATAGACTTGAATCTTATAGAAAACCATTGAAAAGGATTGCATTTTTAAATACCAGTAGAGGTGAATATAACCCTTCTGACATAATAACAAAATTATCCATAACATCTCAGTTTCAGGGCCAGCTGTATGTCGGTTGGTAAACTGTTTTTAAACGTATGACTAGGGGTAAAAACCTTAGAATTCACCTTGTGCTTGACGGGATGGCCACAAGGTGAATTATAAGGTTTTTCCCCTTGTCAACGGTTAAAAGAATTTACTAACCGACTGCTCTACTGTCTAACTGGCCCTTAGAAGTTGATATCCTCTTGTTATTGTCTTAAGATATACAAAACCATTCATTCAAATTTATATTAATATGTCAACTTATCTGTCATTTTACAATTACATTCATCCAAATTTCATAATTTATGGTTAATATATTTTGGGAAGTATTTATATTTATATGGGATCATAGGGTTTGGGTGGCTTAGTGAAAAGAAACATCTCCAAAAGTTGAGGTTTTGATTTATTTTCAAATCTTCTTCAGGATGAAAGAACCTCTCGAACATTTGTAGCTAATGAGCTCAAATTCACTATCAAAAACTTAAAAAAATACTGCAAAAAAGAGAAAAATAATTTAAAAATAGAAATATTTTTTTCAAAAGTGTATATTAATACACAAACATTAACAAAATATCCATCTAATACTAAATTTTGAGTATTTCTACAATTTTTAAATTTTCTGAAAATAGACGGAATTTTTCAAAAATTTTAAAACATCTCTGGAAGGGTTTTTCGACACATTAGAAATATTATATTAATATTAATTAATATTATTATTATTATCAATGCCTAACCAAACTAAGAGTTAATAAGATCAAATCATCTTGTTAAAATAATAGACTAATAATTTAATCGAAAATTCATCTCAAAGTTGAATTAGGTATATATTAAATGTAACTTCAAAAACAATAATAAAATTAAACTCAGGTAAATGTTTTTTGAAACACCGAGTGAATAGAAATTGACTCTATAGAGAATATCTAAGAGAATTCATGGTAAAAAAGATAAGTGGAAATTTCATATTAATTTTTTCTTGCTTTGACGAGTGAGGGATGATAAGATAATCCAGCTAACGGGATTTTGTGAAAACATAGAAATCAAATTCATTCTTTATATAGACATTGGAGACGCACGAGCTGCTACGGCAGAGAATCATCCCAGCATTCTGGTAAGTTCATCTTTTGTATAAATATGTACAAATGTACATTTAATTATTAAGCAGGTTATTAGTGAATTCCTGTCAATTTTTTTCATATTACTATTTATAAAGGTCCGAAAATTATTTTCAAGCACGATTTATCTGAATTCTAATACTCACGATAACTCAAAAATCCACTAGATGCATGTGTCAATTATGATGAAATATTGTTTGTTTTTCCAAATCGAAAAACTGAATAGATTTTGAGCCTTTTAGCTTGAAAATATTCGTTTGAAAAAAAATCTGGAAAAATCTAAACTTTAAATGAAGACTACTCGAACAATCGCAGCTAATGAGCTTTGAGCGATGGAGCTAGTCCTATAATAATTTGAACCTTTGAACCTTTGAGCCTAGTTTCAAGTATTCTAGCTCAAAATATATGCTGAAGAATCATTGTCAAATCATAAAATTTGAGGAAGAGAACTCAATCTTGAAAAAGTAATCCATTTTTCGTTCGTTTCAATTTCCATAAAGTATGAGTGTTCAATATTATGATATGAAATAAATATTTTTTCACTCACTGAAAAATCTTAATTTTTGAGATTTATTATTATTATTATTATCGAGTTAATACACTTTCTCAGCTACGCTGGAAAAATTTCACCTATCCCTTCAGATCTTTTTGGGATTAGGCTCGGTCGATGTGGAAGAGAATTCACTCTGACCCACATGATCTCCGGATAATCTTCAATTATTGAGAAACTTGCACGATATGCAGGTTTGTAATATAGATGCCTTCTGTGCATGCTGTAAGATGGGTGTTTGGCAGACCAAGTTTCTCAATGTTCTTAATAAAATTGTTAGAACAACCCCTCAACGGATATCACTAATGGGTAGATGGAGACCCTATCCAGTTTCAGATCTCTTTAATTTGACAGGCAAGTTCCTCATATTTGTTCTTTTTCTTATTATTATTATTATTATTATTTTTGCTTATTATTCGTGTTTAGAAATGTCTTAAATACAAATATCATTTAAGCATGTTTTTTTTGTTAGTTGCTTAGATTCCGATATTCATGCTAGCTAAAGGAAAGGTTCTACAGAGTTCATTTTGTTCTAAAAATTTTGTATATCCGAAACGAAGAATTCGATCAGATTTCGGGACGTCTAATCTAATTTCTAGAACTTACTGGCTAAAAATGAGAAAATGAGAAAAAATGTTATATGGTATCACTTCGCTAATAAGCTAAAATTGGCTCACAAGTTTATAATGGTAAACTGCAATTTTTTGCTCAAATTGTTAGTTGTCTGATAAAAAAAATGCTTAAATGCGGGATTCAATCATTAATCATTTTCAAAATAGAATAATCAAATTCAAGCGATTTCAAATCAATTCAAAATCTGAATTAATCGATTTCAAAATAGGACTAATCACAATGACAATCAATAATCACTATTCCGAATTGAAATTTATACCAATTTAATGTTGAAAAGGTTTAAACTAATCGTAAGAATGCCATAATGGACTACAAAACTTATAAGAAGCCTTCTCTTTTTAAAAAAGAAAATGAATAATCTAATTGTAAATAGTTTATCTACGCCTTATTAATCTCAAGCATACATCATATATCATAAACCATGAAATGATATTTTAATTGCTAATGGACATTTTAAATGAAATATCTCTAATCAACTTTAAGTATCAAATGAAAAGTATTTAAATACACACTATATTAGATTTAATTATGTAGTAGTTGACCGCTTCATTTTGGTTTCTAACCATTTATTTTGAACCAATTAAAAAAACATTAATTTATCATTTATATTTAAGGAGGGAAAAAATAAAATTGTAGAGTAGATTATATGTATTAATATATTATAAATTTATTTGCATTTTCGCTTAAGGATAGTAAATAAGAAATTGATGAAAATTTAAATAATCACAAAAATTGAAATGAGAGTTTATTTACTATTTGAAATTTTTCGAAAGTTGGATTATTAAGTAATTTAAAAAGATCAAGTGAAGGATATTAATAAATTATAATCTGGAAAATTCTTTCATAGTGATTCGACCATTGTGTTTTAATTTGTAATTAATGAATCAATGAATCATATGTAAACAATTATTCCCCTTGGTATCCGCAGCGAAATGAGCTCAACGGGTGTTGGGCCCAAATGTTCAATTGACCCACTGTTTTGAGGTTCCGTTTGATAAGTAAAATTAGACCATATTATTATCGCTAGAATGTCTGATGTTTGTCTGTCTATCTATCCGAGCATTGTAGCTCGTAAAAAATAAGAGACAAACTTGAAATTTAAAATTTATATGTATTTATTTCTCCTGAAATCAAAAATAGTCTTAAATTTTTAATTAAATGATTACTTTAAGGAGGGTTGAAACGTAATAAGCTTAATAAGGTTGCTATGTAATAAGCTTTGGAATTTTCTAGGTGATTTTGTATTAATAAGGTGCACTATTATTGCTAAGTTTATGTTTTGTGGCTCGAAATGTTTGCAAATCTTCGTCTTCAATCACTTCCCATGATCAATTTTTCCCTTCAATAATTCTAATGTCTGGCAATGGTATATTAAAAAAATTCTCAAAAAACTATTAAACAATAATAATACCTACTTTTTTGTTAAGGGAGAATGGTGTGGTTCTTGGTGAAACATTTTAAATAAAGTAAAGAAAATTTTGAAAATTTTTTGAAACTTTTTGAAACCTAAGTACCTAGTATTTTTATATTTAAAAATTTTTTAAAAAATTTAAAAAAATTAATTTTAATAATACCTACAAGACATTTTAACGTGAAACAAGTGACCTAGAAATCTTAACTCATAGTAAATGAATATTGCATATAATATTTATTTACATTAAAGATGTTTCACCTTGCACCAACACCATAATCCCAATTAATTATAATACTACAACTTTGGCGTAGAAATTGTGAGGTAGGTTTCACAAAAACAGAAATAAAACAAAAATAGAGTTTTGAATTGGATATATTTCGGGTGTCAGCCCATCTTTCAGGAGTCAGAGAAAACAATATAAATTGGAAAAAAATTTATTTTACAAATAACAAAAAATTTTAATATTTTAATTAACCAATTAGAAGTGAACAAAAATACAATTATTGGTTATATATTATAATAAATATTTCAACATTCCCACCCTCCATGCACCATTCCTTCTTATAATCCCAGGTATAATATCCCACCACCTGGTTAAAAATTCAATTATTCCAACTGTCGAAAATATTAATTCCCAGTACGCTTTCTCCTCCCCTACCTTTCTCTCACCACACATATTTCCAAAAAATTGTTATTTGTAAAATAAATTTTTTTCCAATTTATATTCACTTTTCTCCGACTCCTGAAGATGGGATGAAACCCGAAATATATCGAATTCAAAACTCATTTTTGTTTTTTGTGAGAACCTACCTCGCAATTTTACGCAATTTTTATTATATTATATTAAAATGTTTCACCTAGAACCAACACCGATCTCCTTAAAAGTTATACCTACAACTATTTGTGCAGTGCGAGATTATTGTCTCCTGAACAAAAAATAATTCTATGTTTTCGATCTTACTTCTACAATTTAATTAATTTTCTTGTACAAAATGTATGAATGAATTCTAAAAAAACACCTTTCTTGGCAAAGCATAGACATTTTTCTTCATTTACAAGCCTGTAAGAAAAAATTCGTGTACTCGTACATAACTTTCGCTAGTAATAAACAATTTTTCATATTTTTTTCTTATTTACTATCTAATCTTGCAAAGTTAATAAAATCATCTTGCAAAAGAGATTTTGTATTTGAATTAAGGTGAAAGGATCCAAGATAAATTGAATCAAATTTATATTCCTATATATAAGTATATATATTTTTTTATTTTTTTAGGTTAGATGCTTATTTATTTAATAAATAAATATGTATATTTAGAATACTATGCAATTCGTGAGAATATTACCAAATGAAAAAATATCGAGGCGTGTTTAGCGCACACCTCATGATTTTCACTCTTCACTTATTAAAAACAAACGGCCACTAAAAATAAATAATATCATATTTTTTTAAGTGGTAGATAATTTTAAACTAACTATCGCTCGGTGAAACACCACTGCTCAAGTTATTAAAACTCAGTAAACTAGATTTCATCTATCTTTCTGAGATCAGACTTGTGATTCCGATTTCTTTCTTTCTTTCTCTCTTTCTTTCTTTCTATTCAATAATTTACACCCTCTCGCTCATTCTACATCATGTCTACATTGAGCATCCACTATTCCAATATTCGCGGTCTCTTTAGCAATAAAACTTCCGTTTTCCAGCATCTCGAAGACGAAAGACCCTCCATTTTGGCCCTCAGTGAAACCCAAATTGACACAGACAAATCCGATACTCCAGATCTCAAATTCGGAAAATATATTCTACACCCCAAATTCCTCCGGTATAACGGCGTCTGTTGCTACGTTCGCGATAACATCCCCTGCGAACGACTTGGATTTTTAGAAAAAATGCTTACGACGCATTATGGCTTAAAATTAATACTAAGACCTCAAGTAGAATTCTCTGTACAATCTATAGATCTCCTAATGATAAAAAATTTAAAGAATTTTTCGATTATCTCGGCAATTGTGTGAATGTAATTCTTTCATGTTTTCCAAATTCTGAAGTCTCTTTCCTAGGTGACTTCAATGTACACAATATGGACTAGTTGATATTCTCCAGATCCAACACCTCTGAAGGCAACGCTGCTCACATATTTGCAACTTCATAGGACTTAACCCAAATTATAGATCGCCCCACTAGGATTCCGGACAACACAAACGACACCCCATATCTCCTCGACCTCTTTCTGTCATCTGCCCCTAATCAATTCTCTTTTAGTATCTCTGCACCTCTAGGTAACTCAGACCACAACTTAATTAAAATAAAATCACATTTCAACTTAGCAAAACCAGCTCTATCCCGCCCAAAGCCCAGAGAAATAAGGCTTTTTCTTAAAGCCAACTGGGATGAAATGCGTAACTTCTTCAGCTCTCTCCCATGGAATGATTGCTGCTTCAGAAACAAAAATGCCACCGAATGTGCCTCTGCATTCTCTGAAGTGATTCAAATGGGCATCGAGTTATATGTCCCTTTCAAACGGGTAATTGGAAAACAGGACTCCAAGCCCTGGTTCAATAAGTTCTTGCTCCGAAGCAGTCAAACAAAAAAATCATGCTTTCTATAATTGGTCTTCGACACCATCAGAGTATACTCGCGTTTTCCTCACAAAAGCCCGCGCCCACTGTAAAAAAACAATCGATAATGCGATGAAGTCCTTCATTCAGAAAAAGCTGACAGGCTAGCAGGTTGCCCCAGCAGTTCAAACCAATTCTGGTCCCTTGATAAGTATGTAAAAAGAAATTTTACAAACTCATCATTTCCACCTCTCAATCTCCCCGACAACTCGATAGCCATTGACGCCTCCGACAAAGCCGAAGCTTTTGCCTCATATTTCGCGTCCAACTCAAACCTGGACGACAAAGGGCTTGAATCACCCACATACCCCCCAGTACTAATATAATGTCAGATAATGTTTTCAGGATACCAGCAATTCTAAAGATCATCCGGAATCTAAAGAACAACTCTTCTGCTGGCCCCGAAGATATCCCTGCCATTCTCATTAAAAAATGCGCCCCTGAACTTGCGAACAAGCGCTTTCGCCAACTCTTTTATCCCTATGACCTCCAGAGACTGGAACTCGCTCCCTGCCACCACCTTTCCCTCGACTTATAACCTTCAGCTATTTACGACCCGTATCCACAGATACCTTCGACCCACGCCCAACCCATAAAATTCTTCTTCTTCTTTTTTCACGTTGGAGGGGCCAACCCAGGCCTTTAGGGGTTGCACCTTTTGGTGTAACTCCTTCTATTATCATTATCATTAAAAAAAAATATTCATATTCAGGGAGGGCAAGACCTTTACCCTGCGGGGGTCCATGCTGGAATTTTAAGGCTTCATCTTAAAATGTCATTTCTCTAATTCACTTATTCTATATACCTAAGCAAAAGTGAAAAATAAACATTATAAAATGAAAACTATTAATTTTCAACTTTTTGATCTTTTAGTTCCCTATAGTAATCAATGTCTGGAGGAATTTACTTTTCAGAGAATGCGCTAAGAAATGCACCCTTCTTGCATCCGTATCACTTAAAGTACTTAAATTATTTTAAAAAGGAAAATTTTCTTTAAACAACTGATGCATTAATTCTGATTCAAATATATATAATTAAATATTTTTTTCCAACTTTTTGATCATACTCTGTAAAAAATAGATATTTCAAAAGGTTTTTGATAGTAATAAAAATAGACAATTCCAATTATGGTATGGTAAGAGGAATTTCGGATAAAAATCATAGAATTTAAGGATTGCATTTGTAAGTATAATTTGAAATTCAAGGATTGAAGGTTGTTAAGGGTCAGCAAAGATGAGATCATAATAAGTAATTTACTTATCACGCCATTTTATTAAAAAAACAAAAAAATCGAGGACCTATGAAGCAAAAGTTGACTTTTACATCTGAGAATAGATAGAGTTACTAATGAAGAACTATGGAGTTTAGCCAATATTTTTGTAAAAAAATTTTTTGATGTTTAGATTATAAGAATTAAATTGAAGAAAATATTTTTTCAACATTGATTACGCTTTCTGCATATTCTAAAAATGTGGATATTTTCAATTTGTGAACCGTTTTCAACTAGAAAGTTTAAGCTCAACAGCTTATTAATATAAACATGTTTGGCGAATTTCAGCTTATTTGATTAAACCGTTCGATAGGTCCTTTTCTGATCTGCATTATTAAAGAATGGCCAAGATAAAAATAAGTCCATTGTCAAAAAAACAAAAACAAAACACATTTTGCCACATGTACAATCTTTATATGATCTTCATTTCTTGATCTATTGTGCATTTGGGTATTGAAATTAAGATATACAGTTAGAATGTAAGAGAGTTTATCAGAATGGGACTTAATCTAAGTCAGTAAAATTACGATCTTTATTGGACCAAAAGAAGTTTAAGGGGTAAAATTAAATTCTTTGGACCTTAAAAACTTAAAAAATAATCATTCTTAAAAATGATTTATCTCCTACGATTCAGATATTTTAAAATATGATAATTAAAATTTTTTAAAAATCTAGTGAATCATTTACTTCGGCTCCTCCGACAGGTTACGCGTATCGAGTTATATTAGGGTCTTCTGCTTAATACTTAATATATTAAACGTATTTTATGGAGAACGGACGAGGTAAAATTGGATCGGGAATTGATTTTTGGATAAAAATAATTTCCTAATAAATTGTTTTATTTAGAAATTCGTGGTTTTCATTATACTTCTGAGCTACCTTTCAATCAATTTACCATTAATACCTATATATATGATATTTTAAGAGGCTTATCTATTTTTTTACACTTATAAAATATTTTTCATTGATATTAAAATCATAATTGAATCGAAAAACTTAACATAGGCTGGACTTATTAAAAAAAAATAGTTTCATTTAAAGAAAGGTAAATCTACATTTCGACTCACCCTGTGCTCGCGTGTATTGTTCACTTTCGCTGCCTTTGGGTCATAGTGGGTCATCCAATACAGTACGGGCTCGAGTTTGACAGGTGGACGAAACAAAAAAAGATAAAGAAAAAAAATTGAACACGCGAGACAAGTTTATAAATTAAATGTACATCACCTTAAATCTAATTCATTATCATGTTCTTATACATGGTTTTCCTAGATCGGGTTCACAAAAGGAAAACTTTTTTTAATATTTTTTTTTGTTTTTTTTTGTTTCCTACTTATGGATACTAAATTTAGCCAGTGTCTATTGAGTATGATAGTTTTATCATGAGCTAGTAATATAAGTGAGGGAGCCTAGTTTTAGCCGGTCAAATTTTTATTCTGCCGTAAGGAAGGTCCTGAACTTGGCCCTCCCGCATCAACATCGTAATCAAGACGATGCAGAAGCGGTTGTTCTAACGCACACGGCTACACGATTCCCTAATATTTAGTTATTCTTCATAAAAACTCATCCTTATTCTGAAAAGAATATTCTCACTAAAATAATATTTTTGGCCTTTTTAACAAAACATAGATTAAAACATAAAACATAAAACATAGATTTTCTTACCTGAAATACTATTTTCACAATAAGTTTTAATAACCTTTTCTCATAAAATTAATATGAAAAAAGTTTTATCTATTTATATACCATCTGGAGAAATCCAGTGTGCTTCTTACTATAATTAGAATTAAGGTGTGTATATTTAATTTATAAACTTGTTTCGTGTGTCCAAATGTCTTTTTTATCTCTTGTGATTCCCTTTATATAAAAATTCGAATCTATCTACAGTCATAAAATTGTCTCATATTGTCTTTAAGTGCCATATCAGGTCTCCCTGACGTTTTGGCTCCTCTCCACATATACCTGTGCTGAGTGTGTTTAGCTGTTTTTACACAGATATACGGGACCTACTTTTTAACGCCGGTTCCGAACGGCTAGTTTGGAGAGGTTACTAGGCAATTATACTCTTGGTAGGTTGCCATTGCTTTCCAAGAGGAGGCGACTGCAAATATCTGCCGAGACCCGGTCTCAAACCAGCGTATTTCAGGCCAGCAGCCCGACACTCTAACCACTGACCACAGTCGCCTCATTATTATATTACAGATATTAATTAATATACCGATAGTTTTACGCAAACTAAATTTTCAGATGCTTTACGAAAGCATTAAATATTAGAAATTGATTATATCATTTTAAGAATACCCAACGTATCGAACTTTAATTCTAAATTTCACACCGAAATTTACTTTCATTATTATCTACAATATTACAACACCTAGTATAGCAACAATAAATAAGAGTTTTTTTTTATAGAATCTCTGATTCACTCAAGTACTTGCATGATAAAACTGTTTATTTTTAAAAAACAATCTAATATACTACTCATTTAATAACTCATGTTTTTAAATTACATATTACTTTTTCTCTTATTTTTTTATTTTTTTATTTATTAATATTTTTTTCTAAAGTTTGTTGAATAAATATTTTTTGTCATAACTCAACTACATTAATTTAACAAAATCCAAAAATTTCACCTTCACTTTATCCTCTCAGATGTTCCCCTCTTTTAACACAGTACAAAACAGTAAAAATAAATCCAGCTAATAACAATATTTAAAATAAACCGACTAATTATTTTTAACTTTAATATTTTTAAAAATCACGAGCTCCAACGAATAGTGAACTCAATAAACAATGACATATTTAACAATAATGATTTAATCTATGTTTTTAATTATTGACAGAGAATTTTACAAGTTTTGTAATTGGTATCTCAAAAATTGAAATACGTATAAGGTATCTTGTATTTCAGTTTATGAAGTAATTCGTATCTTCTATATGATTAATGGGTTACTTCATATTTTTATTTCGTCACTTTTTAAAAAAAAAATTGTCGCTTTATCCATTTCACCCTTGCCTCTTTAAAGCCAATACTACATATAGTCCACCCAGATTGAAAATATTTCCTATTGCAGGGAAATAAGGACAATAGCTTATGCAAGTACAAAGTACAAAGTTGACGAAACGTTGGCATAAAATAAAAAATACTTGCATAACATATTGTCCTTATTTCCCTACAACAACTTATTAATATAATATAAGTACTTTAGTTTAATTCAAATCCGAAAAGTTTTACACTCCTTTTCAGATTTCCATTTTAATTTAAAGGAATTTCCGTACTGGCCGAAAGATTGATTGACCCCAAAAAAAACTTTCCTAAAAGATAAATAATAGAAAGAGATTTCAATGCGGCAGATGAAGGGATGTGATGATGAAGAATGAATCAATTATCACAATGACGAGGCTCTTTACCTTAATAAAAATGTCCTCAAGGCATATTATCATTTTGAATTTCATCACTATGATAATTTTATATTGATGAAACAAAAATAAAAAAAAATAAATAAATAAAATAAAACGTGGGAAGTATACAGATTATAAGTATTTGTCACTTTATATTAAAGAAAAAAAATTAAAGAAAGAAAATAATTAGTGACAAAATGGTAGATAAATTATTATATATGTGTTCACACTTCACAGTTTCTTCAGCTGAATGAAGTGAATCAAATATAGATATAAGATTGAAGATAATATAATAACTCTTTTCAATTTTTTATATACAATTTTATTTGAATAGAGAAGAAAGAAATGGTATAATAAAAAATATGGAATAGCAATGTTGAAAGGTTTATAGGTATAATTTTTTACTTACACAAATATAGGAAAAAAGTCATAAGCACTTAATGTTGCTAATTTGATATTAAAA